>VZRW01005059.1:28042-40261 GCA_013398125.1 Aegotheles bennettii
GGGGGCGGGGCCCGGGGCAGCCTCCGGGCCGGGGCAGCCCCCGGGCGCCGGTCCGCTGCCGCAGCGGAGTCCCGGCCGTGCCTGCGCCTCTCAGCGACGGGACGGCTCCTCTCGCCGTGTAGTTTGATGCATGGTCTCTCCCATGAGAAACCGCGATCTGCCTAATTGCTGTATCTTAACAATTAACGATCCTGAATTGAAAAGCTGCTAAAAGCTCGCTGTGCATTAAATCAAAATAAATGATCAGGAGCTTGAAGTTAGCCTTGCCTTGGTAATAACATAGTACGGAACACACAGTGCATCTCAGTGGGTCAGAATTTTTAAAGCAGCTTTGCTCTGCGGTGCTTAAGTTGAAACACCTACTTTAGGTCTAGTAATGGCTATGAATTATTTAACAGATGTTACGGTAGTGGTGGGAGGCCCTTATCAGGAGAAGGTTTTAGTAACAACTTAATTATTACCATAAATAATTTACAGATTAATTCCTTTTCCACTGTGGAAGCATATATGTAATTCTGTGAAGGCACACTCTTGCTTCTGAAATTAGGCTGCAGTTTGAAGGTTTGGGGCCAGATGAGCGATATCAGCAGGAGATAATAAAACTTAATATATGTTTATGTTACAAAAATACTCAGAAATGGACTCTGTTAGATACAGAGGCAGTTTAGTAGCAGCTGCTGACTGGTCTGAAATTATTTTTTAGAGCATTTCACCTCTCATCTGGACAGAATTGTGTATTATATTTGCTTCTGACCTCAAAGTCTGCTAGTAGTCTCCGTCTTCAGACAAAAGTAAACCAAAATTAAGGCCCTGAAAATTCAGGTGCTGACTGGTAATAATCTCAGTTTTCCTATCTCTAAAGTGATTAAAAACTACTGTAGCTTTGAACAGGAGTGAAGTGTTAAACAATTTAATGATCATACACTGCTGTTTTGTAAGATTATTGGGACAGGAAAACCATGTATCGAGGATGAAATATCCCATGATCCTTCCTGGTGAAAATTCTAAACGAAGAAGTAGTGACTGACGTTTTATCCAGATGCAGTTCTGTTGTCTGTACTGTTGTTAACATAAGTGATATGTTGAACTCTTGTATTTATGAAAAACACAAAGAATAATACAGGAAAAGTTTCCAAAGCTCCTCACCAGGGTACTCATCACAAGTTTGATTGTTTTCAAAACTACATTAAACACTCTAGTTTCTCTCTGTTCTTCAGTAGCATGCTTGTTCTGCAAAGGCTGCTCTATGTCTAGCACGTCACTGGAGAGAGCTCAGTGATTTTTAACAATATTTGGGTGTGCACAGACAATTGTAAGAGTCCAGCTTAGAGTTGCTACATCCCGTCAGTAGAGTTACAGTAGTTATGGTGCAGAGAAGGTTGTCGTCCTTGGTGTTGGAGTGTATTCTTTCCATGACAGCAAAGCCATTTTACTGTGCACTGAACTGAGTAGGGGTCTGGTTACTCCATCTAAGCTGAGAAGGCCCTTTTAATTGCTCAGTCAGGATTGTTTCCAGTTGTTGAGTTACGCTCTTGCCTGCCAGCGCCTGAGTTCTGGTGGATTTAGCTGGTGTTTTACCAGCTTACTGACTCTAGCAACCTGTCTTGCATTTTTGACTGAAACTACTGATTCCCCATTTCCCTTTAACAGAGATGAGTGAACATGTGCCAGATCATTAGCTGTCACAGTTTGTGGTCTGTCATGGTAGTTTAAGTTGGATTTATGCTAGCGGGTTGGATTGTAAACAGGAATATTCCTGGCATGGGAAATTTTTTACTAGAGCAATCGCTTGCAGCACAGTTACTAGGAGGGCATTTGGGCGTAACAACTCTTAAAACCAATATGACTCATCATGAAAAGTTCTGTGAACACCAAGTGACAGCCAGTGTCTTTCATGACACAATTTTGAAGAGCTGAAATGACTTACAATCTTGTAAGTTACTACAGAATAGACTGTGGAGTTGTAAATATGTAAAAGCTTTGAAGTTACCAAGTCACAGATTGTATAAACCTGCTTGTCACAGTTCTTATAGGCAGAAGTATGTGAAACACTGGGAAAACTAATTCTGTTGTATTAGAAACATGTTTGGATGCAGGAAGAGTTAATTCTTTACTTACATTTAAAAATGGTGTCTGTGAGTTTAAAATATCACTGTCCTCTGAATTATTCAATGTCAGAAGCTCTGCTGTTTCTGTACGTTGAACCACCTGGACAGGCATCACATGCTATGATATGAAAGCACACATTGCTGATTCCTATTGAAAAAGGAGACTTACTAGGAAATTACAGCAGGACTTGTATTTTGTTTCATTACGATGACTTACCTCTATGTCTTTCTCACCCTGTCAGTGAACTGTAGTATAGCATGAAGCAGATGTTACTCTGGAAACTTAGGGAAGAAATATGTGCTTCAGATGATCACGTGCACTGTGGCTTAATTATTAAAGTCTTATTCTTACTAGATTCTAAATACATTCTTGATTTTGTAATGTGTTCAAAATTGGTATTTCCTACATCCTATGTAGTTAAGTACTAAACAGGAATAACCATTTATGTGAAAATTATCTAAAATACATTCTATAGCTGGTCAGACCATCTCTTTGCAATGGTGTTTGGAATCTAACAGTGGATTTAACAAGTCTGTATGACTAGAAGGAAGGCTCGGGCTTATAGTTCTTTACATACAAAATTGTGATAATGCTGAGGTTTTAAAACTAATGCAGAACAACCTAGTATCCACTGCTTTGCCTTCAGAGTGATGGAGGCATTCTTGTGTTTAGCTCTCAACATTCCTCATACACTGTACGGTGGATTCAGGAAACAAGTGCATATGCATTCTGTGTTCTTGTCCACGATACCTGATGCCATCGGAAGTTAGAGGTCTCTAAACCATACATTAAAGGTCACTTTGGCTATCTGCTTGGGGTCTCTTTTTGGTTTTTGTTTTTTGTTTTTTTTTAAAATAAAAATTAAAAAGTGGAAGGAGTGCGATGTAGATGTACAAATGTGCATATGACTTGGGAATTTTGTGTCTCAGAGTACCTGTGGGTCCTCTTGATTTCAAAAAAGAGTTTATCTACATTTACAATTTGGGGAATCACTTACGGGTCAGCCTACTTGGCTTTGGGAAGTGAAAGTGCTCGTTATTTCAAGATCTTGAAAAGAGCTTTAGCAGAACAAAAATGGCAGAGGTTCATGTGAAAGCGTATAGTTCATCAGTGATTATTGACAGTCAGGTTTGTATTAGAAATCAAAAGTTTATTTTTAGCTAATCAAAGATACACAGTTCCTCTAAATAAAACTTTAGATACACTATGTGCATTTCTCTTTATTGGTTTGGGAGTTAAATATTGCAATTCCTTGGCAAAGAGGATAGACTATGGCAGTTGTTTTGATCTGAATGGGAATAAAGGGAAATCATGTTATTTGGAAATGGGTTTGATAGCAGTGCTGTGTAGTCTAGAGTTTGTTTAATCTCGAGATTTTTAAATTTTTTTTTAAACACTTATTTGAATATAAAGCCTCCTTTGGATTAGCAGCAAATAAAAATTTCAAGAATGTAGCATGGAGCAGTGTCAAGACCTTGGTCATACAGGCAGAGATAGCCTTGCAAATCTTGGAATAAAATAAATGAACTTACAGGAGACTGCCATCCTGGGTGCATGTTTATTCTTACTGGTAGTTCTGTCGTCTGTTAAAAGAAAATATTTGAGTAATAAACATGAACAGTGTGTTTTTGTGTGATAGTTAATTGAATTGAGAATTGACTAAAGTGGAAGATGAAATTAATACAATGAAAATGTGATGAGGTAGTAAGGAAATTTTAATTTTTTTAATATATCTACAAATACCAGCTTACTTTGAAAGTGATAGCTGCTTGAATTATAATTAATATCAAACCTCTCCAATGTCCTCATATAAAATGGGGTCTGTATGAGGTGGAGCATAGTTGTTGTCCTGCAGAAATCTTGCATATTTCTGTGACATTAATACAGCATAACAATATAATTTTTTGTTGTGTTTGTTTTGCCCTCTTGAAGCTTAACCTTGGAGATGATATTGTGAAAGTTGTAATCGATTGGAGCAAGCTTCAAAGCACATCTGCACTTCAGCCAACATTGCTCTTTAGTGCGCTTCAGCAGCATATTTTGTGTTTGCAGGTAAATATTTCATTAGACATGTTCGACTTGACAAAAGTGATCAACAACTGAATGTAGATATATTATCTAAACTGTAAAAAAAAAAAACTGTAAAAAAGTCATTTTGATCTTATATTGCTATGTCCAACAAAAAAAGAATGCAGAAGTATTATATGCTTGGGATTCCAGTATGCTTCATAGGTACTTACAGGTTTTTCAGAGTAGTGGTGGGAATAGCCACTGTAGGTGAGCAGGCTGAATAAATGCAGCCTCATTGATTTCTAGACTTGCATTGTAAATGTAATACATTTCCATCTATGGTGGGTTATAATTAAGCAATAAGACACGGCAGGTGTGTGTCATGCTATGATAATGATTCCATGCGTTGGGTGAGTTTTGAGGCTCATGGAGTGCTTTCAGTGGTTCAAGAAGTGGCATTATCCCAGCATGACACATCCTGGAGTGTCTTACTGCAATTAAATATATTTTCAGCGTAGGGTTGGGGGTTTTTTTAAGGGTAATTTCTTTGACATTAATGTCTCATCTTTCCAAGTAGCCAGTCACCATTACTGTCATTTCTTTTAACTATTTGAAACTTTCCAACCCTGCCAAAGATACATGTAAGTTAGTTGTGTGGCAGAGAGGGTGAGCAGTTTGTCAGCTGGTAAACTGAACACTGTTTTGACCTTGATAGTTCATCTGTAAATGGTGGGGATTTGAATACCAGTTTTTTGCTTCAGCTAGTAAATGGATTATTTCAAGTGTGTAGTACTGAGAGGGTGAAAAAGGGAGTTCCTGTATTTGCTTGTCTGTAGGTAAAAGAAAGACCCTTTACATTTTCCAGACATCCACCAAATCTTTGGTGTGGTAAACAAAAAGAAAATATGCAAGATAAAAGCAAGTAAAAATTGCATCCTACTGTAAGAACATTGCAAGCAGGAGTTCGATTCCATTTCAGGACGTGTGACTGGTAAAAATATGTTGCCTTTAAAAAAATAAAAGTAATTTATAGAGGGAAAATAAACAGTGAAATTCGGACTAGGTAAAACTGGTAAAAAATAAAAAAGGGGATGTGACATATATGTACTGAGATGCTGTTACTACATCTTGTGTAAGAGTTATTGCAGCAGAATAATAAGCATTTACTTTTGCTCCTATGAATGTCAGTGCATTCTCTCTTTTAATTTCATGACCTAAGTAGATAATCAACCGTGTCAAGAAAAGCATGTGTTCAGGATAACGCCTATATATTTCATGTCTGTGTTCTCTCTCATTCACTTGGGCAACTGCAGTTTCAAGTGGAGAATGTAGTGCTGTGGTGATAAAGTAAAGGCTTTACAGGGTGAAAGCATTGGCTTTCACGTTAAGGAGGAAAAATACTAAGCCTTACTGTTCTGAGTAGGCATTTGAATGACATGTTAATTAAGTGGCATTGGTGCCAATGACTGAAGCTTTGATTTAGCTAGTAACAGATGAGTAGCAGGTAGATTTTTGCAGAAATTTCAGAGAAAATCTCTAAAAGGCACAGGTCAAAAAGGCCAGAATCAAAATCATGGTGTGCACAGGATTTGGAACTATAGCTTTTTTAATTATTTTTTTTTAATTTATTACTGTGTTCCATCAGTGTCAGGTGTTGTAATTCTTAAAAATATTTCAGTTGATCTGTTTCAGAAATTGTAATTTTACTTGGCTTTTTGCTTTTTGTTTTTTTAGCTTTTTTTTTTTTTCACTCTAACATACAGTTTTCTTTATTCAGCCTCTTTTAGAAAAACTCCAGTCATTGATTAAAGAGGAAAATATAGGCCATGTTGAACCTGCAGGTAAAACAGAAGGCCAGACTTGTGAAACAAGTTTAGATGTTTATGATGGTAACTGTCAGACTGAAGAAAAGTATGCAAGTTATGACTTGGGAGATCTGAAGGATACTCATATTGATTTTGATCCAGAGGTGGTCCAAATAAAAGCTGGAAAAGCAGAAGTAAGTGATTTACCTAAATTTAAGAAAGAAAAAAGACCTTTCTAAATTTTACATTTAAAGAATGAAATAGATATATGCCATCATGTTTATTACCTGCAGATTGACAGGCGGATATCAGCCTTCATCGAGAGGAAACAAGCTGAGATCAATGAAAATAATGTCAGGGAATTTTGCAATGTTATTGATTGTAATCAAGGTAACTGGCTAGCCAGACTTTAATCTTCATAGCAATTTAAGTTGTTTTTTTTTAATTATTTTTTTTTTATTTTTCAAAAGCGCTGTTCTGTGTTTAAAATGGAACTTTATTTTAAGAGTAACTTTGTTTTAAGACTAAGAACTCACATGTGCACTGCAGATACTGTAAGACAGACAAAAAAGAAAATAGCCACTGGATGACAGTGTTTAATGCATCCTATACAGAAAGATTATAGCTATTAGTGTTCATTTTAAGAACTGTGAGCTTAAATCAAATGATTCTGTAGCTATTGTTCCCAATGTTTTAGCTAGATGTTCCTTCCAAAGTCTACAGAATTGCAATTCAGAGATAACTTGTGAATTGCATATTCAAATTGAATTTCATTTAATACTAGTTAAATTACAAAGAAGTGTCTTTTGCAATCAATTTGAATTACTATCTACCTAGAATAACTTTTTCCTTTCAACATTACTCACGCTATTGGTGTTTTTAATGCACCAACTGGCACAATTGACTGTATCTAAAACCAGACAATCTTAAGTCCATCTGGTAGGCTGGATCCCGTTAGCATGATCAGCAACTGTGTAACCAAATGTGTCTTAAAAGTGAAGACACTTTTATATACATAAGTAGTATGGAGACATTTTCTGAGTATCTGTGAACCCAGATGTGCATTGTTTCTGTAAACATTAGAATAAACTAAGATGGTCTATACTGTAGGTTTTTATGATTAAACAAGTTAAAGAAGTCACAGGCATTGGAATAAATGCAGGAAGGTGAGAAAAGGATGTTGATGAGTAAACTAGACTAGTCTAAAAATAGAAGGACAATAGTTTAAAAAAAAAAGGACAAAAGCAAAGTAGCAATAGTATGCAGGGAAAAGACTTCTGTGCAGGGAGAAAGAAATGTTATAGAGAAATGCAGTGAAAAGTAAGAACCAAATAAAATGTAAATTGGAAGAAATTTGATCCTGATCCAATAAACTTTTATATACACTTACGTACATTTGAACACTTGCATACATTTATATAAGTGACCAATTAAAGCTTGTAGGTCCATACAAGTGTGTGAAACTATTGATCAGCAAATGTTTGTAGAATGAATGTATTTCTAATGTTTTTATTATATGAAAAATCGTAATCAGATTTGTTAAAAGCCTCAAAACTAATGATGGGTGTAATATTTTAAATTATAAATACATAATTAGGACCTCACTTTTTATATTATTATTATTATTATTTATTTAGAAAATAGCTGTGCCAGAACAGATGCAATTTTCACACCCTATCCTGGATTTAAAAGCCATATAAAGGGTAAGCAACTATTTTAATACCCATTGATTAAGAGTGTACAGATAGAACTGCACTGATTAATTTTTTATTTAAAAACTTTTTATAGAGTGCTCAAAAAATGCAAACTTAATGTATTGATTTTTTACTCTAGTGAATACTCTTACGTCTTTGCTTACTTCTCCAAGGTTTTCCATCCCGTAACTACTTCATTAAGCTGATGGTTATGCACTGAAGACCAAAACAAAGTAGTCTGTTTTCTTTGTCTGAAAGGAAAGATGCAAGAGATAAAACAGGACAGAGAAGCTGAGCAATTCTTAGCTTTTCTTCTAAGGTGAAGCTAGCAGTCCAGTTAATTTTATTCAATCTCAATTCGTTATCTTCTATTTTTTGTTGGTGTAAGAATATTGAATTAGAAAATAGTTTTGGGACATAGTGGAAGTTCCGAGACGCAGATTTATGGGAAATGATAAGCTGCGGAACAAGCTTACCACCTCACTACCTTTTGGAAAGGACTAAATAGTGTAGAAATGATTGCCCAACAGAAGTTACGCATAAAAGATTGGTTGTCCGTGTACTGCTCTCTAGGTGTACGCAAGTTCCTCTGAGTTTAAAAACAAACAAATGAAATCTCCATAGTGAGAATGAAAGTAACCCTCTCTTCCATTTTGAGAGTGGCAGTATTCGGGTATCCACTTGAATTTATTCTTTCAGGAAGCTGAAAAACTTTGAATAGTACTGTGAAGCACAATGATAGGTGTAAGCATTAAAAGGTCTGGTGAACTTAGGGGGAGATAGGTAAGTTTGAGTTCAGAATCTTTCACTAAGAGCACCTCTCAGTAGTCACTTTCTTAAACTGAGGGCTAATTTGTAACTTGAATGGAAACATATAACAGGAAAAAGAAAAGTTTGCACTTCAAGTAACTGAAGCCCAAACAGTTCATGACTGAAACATGAATAAACCTTAGGAAGGAATTGGAAGTAAAACCAGCGTAAACTGAAGCAAGAATGTAACATGTGGCCTTCATGAAGTACTGAGTAAGAAAATGTGTGCTTCAGTGTCTGGAGTTGCCAACATAGTCTTTAACTGCAGTATGCTCCAGGAGTCCTATCAGTCAGAACTTCAGAAATTATTTTGATTTCAAGAGAAGTGACCAAAATCTTCTGATGAAAACATGGTTCAGCAAGGGGGAAATATAGACTCAGAAGCAGTGAAGACTCATTAAAGCTGTTACCCAAATAACAAAAATTAGAAGATAACTTCCCTGCTGAGATTTGTAGCAATTCTTCTAGTTGTATACCTCCCTTCATCTTCATTCATTTATGATTCTTCCTGTCATATTAGGACTGGCCTCTTTGCCTTCCCAACAGCTCACATATGCAATTGCTGACATAGATACCAGGTTTTCTGCTGTTTGTCAGCAGCTGATGACAAATTCTTGATACTGCCATTCTACATGAATGTATGAGTAATTCTTTTACTTTGCATATGTAAAGTCCTAGGTTTTTTGTTTAGTTTAATTACTCATGCAAAAATAGGAAAATACTTTCACTTGAGCCTTCGATCTTAATGTGTGTGGAACCCTTCACATGAGATACTGGTGTGAAAATGATTTAACACAGGTTTTCATATTTTAATATTTTGATTGTTTTAGTTATATGCAGGTACATCTGTTAAATTTGTGTTCTCTTTACCTAGTTTCTAGGGTAGTAAATACATACGGACCTCAGACTAGATCTGAAGGAGCACATGGATCCAGTCACAAAGCCAGTGTACCCATTCATGATTGTGGAAACCAAGCTGTAGAGGAGAGATTGCAAAACATTGAAACACACTTACGGTTACAAACAGGTTTGTATGGAGTTTTAATTTTGATGTTGGTGTGCCAGTTTGTACTACAGTTATCATTACTATAGTGAAACTAGGAGAGTCTATAAAAACTGTGACTGTGAAAACAGTGGCTAGATCCATTGAAGGGCTTAGTCACCCCACATAGAACAGTGTAATGTTTAGGTTCTTATGCCCAAAATAGAACCCAGCTTTATGCCCAAATTAGGATGCTAAGTTAGTAAATCTACACTCAATGTGGTGGCAGAGGAGAGAAAGGCACTTCAGAACGGGATTTAAAACAATCTGGAATATTTAGAGTAGGGTACTCCATAGCAAGTGGAGTCCTTCTGCCTTGACCTGCTGAACAGGAAAAAATGACATTAGGACTCAGTCCTGCTTCAAGGACACTTTGTGGGCTGGGGATAGGATGAACCCAAAAGACACCTTTTCCTAAAGGTGGATGATTCTTGAAACACAGTTAGGTGAGAAGCTTCTTTCCCAGATTGTGGAAAGGCTACTGACCTTTTCTAGGTAGTTGTTTTTCTCACCCCAGCCCCAATTTTCTAGAATATAAATCAGTGAGGTATTTATCAAGGAGGAATCTGTATTTTTCCTGAAAAATGTTTTCGAAACAGAACAGAAGCTGACATGTGCACCTAGTAAATTGAATGTTCTACACATCACACTGCAGACACACACTGTTTTTGTCTTCTGAATGCTGAATAGATGCTAATCCATTCTCTAAAAATATTGTGAATGTTGACTGGATTACTAGATTTCTGTGAATGCACACTGGATCAAAGTCCTCTGGCAGCAAGGAGAGTAGAATACTCCTAGGTACTGTTGAGGCAACAGTCAGAATTTGAAGCTTAGCTGTACAGCTGTCTCAAAAATAAGACAGTTTTTGTGTGTGGAAATTGAATTTGCAAGTGGCTGGTCAGTATTAAGGTTACAATGTGTAGTTACGCATATCAGGGTTAATGATTGGGGGTAGCTAAGGAGGAGCCCTTACTTCTAGGTTGGGCCTATAATAGGTGACATAATTTTGTTTGAAGAATCAGGTCAGCTAAACTACAGTATAGTGGAAGAGGATAAATGTGTGCAATTCCAGCTGAACCCCATCCAAATCAGCATTCCTGGGAAACGTCTCAGATAATTTGTGACTTACCCCAGCAACTGTGTAAAATATTCATCTGAGCAGGTAACCTGCCTCAACTACCTGCTCACCAGTTTTTCTTTCTGATGACTGAAAGAATTCTTCTTGATTCACCTGCTGTTTTTCAGAAGAGCTTCTAGTGCTTGTACTGCTCTTTTCCTTTTGCATTAAAAGACAGCAATATTAAGAAGAGCGAGAGGTTAGCCAATTTAATTAGTAGCTGCTGAGTGATAAATAGAGAGCAGAACTGAAGGAGGGAAGCTACCTGCAAAGTTGTCCGTCTGAAGCAAGGAAATACATGAATGGCAAAAAGCCCCATTAGTGCTTATTTCAGTAGTTTGTTTCAGTAGGTGCCTTATCTAACAGACCTGGAAATAAATGGAAGTGGGTGGCAAGAGAAGAAATAAAGCTTGCCGAGGCCTTGGTTATCACTACTTTCAGAACTAGACTATCATTTTAATTGTGATAGCCCATAGTTGTGATACACAGTGATTTCAGTTTATAGAATATTATGTAGCATAAATAAGATGCTTTCTAAGGCTGATCTTTTGATCAGTTCTGTTCTAGCATGAGGAAACAAGCCCAAGATGATGTAGTGTAGCTGCAAACAGCAAATAGGTTGAGGTGAGGGTTTTTGTTGCTGTTGTTTTTGTGGTGTTTGTAGGTTTTATAGTGGGTTTTTGATTGGATTTTTGGGGGAGCTGGGCTGTTTTTGTTTGTTTGTTTTCCTAACTTCTGTTACTCCATTCCACACACACATTCCCCACCCCTGCTTCTCCCATCTATGGCCAGGCAAATGCTGTCCTTTGTCAAGCGCAACTCATTCATGTCCTCTAACTTCTGATGCTCTGTGGAGATGGGTTTCCTTCAGAAAAATTTTAGATATCAGTGCTGAATTGATGTGTGGTCTGACATCCCATCTGCTACCTCCTGATGCTATTGTCCATTTTGAAGTGGTAACACTCAGTGTGTGACTGAGTGATCATTAGTTGTTTCTGGGACCTTATCAGACCTATTTCAACCACTTGCATAAAGTTGTCTATTGCCTTGACTGAATGCACTGGCTTATCAGTCAGGTTTTACCCTTAATCATATTAAATACCCTTCCTTCTTTATTATCCCATCCACTCATTTTCTTTCAGCTACTGGTTGATGGCTGGACTTAAAGAATTGACCTGTAAAATTTGCAATCTTCAGTTTAAAAAGTTATTCAAGAGCTTTTCCTGACTTCTTCATATTTGTACTGATGTATTTAGGTGGTCCTGTACCAAGAGACATTTATCAGAGAATAAAGAAGCTTGAAGATAAAATCCTTGAGCTGGAAGGACTGTCTCCTGAATACTTTCAATCTGTAGTAAGAAATTCTCTCAACTTCTTCTAGTATACCTAAATGCATTCAGGACTTTTCTGCTTAAATCTTTGTTATCCAGACAAAAAACCTAAGGAGTTAGAGGGCAGACACTTTTGATAGACAGCTCTGGCTTGGTGTAATGGTTATATTTTATGTGGACTGTCTATATAAGTTTATATTTCTACCTAATTTCTCATTTGAAAGAAAATAGTATTTATTGGGGGTGGGGGTGTGAGATTGCAGCCACCTGATCTTAACTGATTTATAAGAAATGTATT
>VZRW01005059.1:46832-68150 GCA_013398125.1 Aegotheles bennettii
GTCGACAGATGGGCCCTTCTGTTCCTCTCAGAAGGGAGTCACCCACCACAATTACCCTCCTTTTCTTCTTGATTGAAGAAGTCCTAAGGCATCGGGGTGACTGACAAGCCCTAGGTGCTTCACTAGATTGATCTACTCCTCCAACTTCATTAACCTGCCCTTGAAGTTCTAAGGCTTTGTACCTGTTACTCAAGGGCAGCTGGGCATGTGAAGGGAGTTGGGAGGGTTTTTGCTTGCGTCTCCGAGGACGGACCACCCTCCATTCCTCCCTGTCTCTGGAGTCCTCTCCTTCTGTCTGATGACAGGAGGGGAGTGGATCCATCACTTGCTCCACCTTTACCATCTGCCCTTGCCTCAGGGTGGAGCTTTCACATTCCCTAATAGATTTTAACCTTTCCACCTCCTCCATCAGTTTAACCACCTGCCCGAGCAGATCATTTATTTGTAATATTATGTATTATATACATAATCCCAGTAATATTAAAAGATTTGCACGTGAAAGGACATTAGTGCTTTTGTGGAAACACCTCTACTGCCTGCAGCTTTGCAGCTGCATGGCAAGAACAACTATTGTATGGCAACAAGCATTCTGCCTGGCTGTCAGTCCAGAGCTCTTTGATTTGCAAGCAATTTGAGAAAAATTGCTTCTGGTTTTCTTGTAAGATGATATCTCAGTCCATGAGCAAACACACTGCCATAAATATGATAAACATGAGCAGATTCTTCATTAATTTGGGCTCACAAACAAGTGTGCTATTTATTGAAAGTCTATCTTACCTTCAACATGGACATCTGAGAGGAGGTCCCAGCACCTCTACCCACCCCCAGTCCTTCAGTCAGTACTGGAACTCCTGTTGACATCAGTCATGCACGAATTCTGTAGCTGGATTCTGGGATTTGTTACTGGAGTCACATGAGTAAGAAAAGCAATTCTCTGAGGACAATGTGAAGCCCTAACTTGGTAGTAGATAAAAGCCACCTGGATTTGGGTTACACAATGGTAATTTGGTATAGAAAGTTTCCCTGTTGAACTTCTGCACAACTCCTTGCAGGATGATGTATCACAAGATTCAGATGAATTCTGTGAACCTTTCCCACATGTGTCCAATCTATATATTAAAGTTGCAGGTAATTAGGAATGGCATTGCTTAATTAGCTGACCCAGAAAAGGTTTACCATTTTTCTAGTACAGTTATTCCATGTTATGAACACCAACAAGCTCATTCTGCTGGTAAGCTCTCAGGAGAAGAGAGAATGACCACAGTTTGTCCTGCTAGAGATAGATTACAAAGCATTGCTAAGGCTCTTACCTGAGCTGTGTCTTTTCTGCCCTGAATTTTTCAAGGTGCGTGCCTTGAAGAAAATGCTTAAAATCTCTGAAGCCAACCAAGAACTGAAAGGGTAGCTTGGTTTCCACTGCAAGAAGTCAAGACAGACTTGTATGCCAGCTGCAGTATGTAAAATTTCCCAGATAAAATGAGACATTCTGTTGTCTTGATTATGCTTACCTGAAAGCTAATCTAGAGATCCTTCCAGGTTTTGCCAGGGTCCAATCGCTGTGTTTCATACTTCTCAGTTATGAAGGGCTTCCAGTTACAAGATGAAAAAAGATAACCATACAGCACTGTAAATTTGGCATTAATTACTTGAGAAAGATGTCTAAGAACATGACTTTTAAGCTAGAAACATTTGTCTCCCTTGGGAATGCCTCACATTGCTGTTTAGTACCTTGCGTGAGAGATGTAGTAAAACACTGGAGTTCGTGTTACTGTGCAGTTCTGCGATGTGTGCATGATCGGTTTCTTTGCTTCAAGCTTCCCTGAGTAGGGAGTGATTCATCTCTAGGAGGCTAATTTCTTGCAGTTGAGTGCAGGATTTTAATAAATAAACCCAAAAGTGAAGTGCCCTTTTGAACAGCCCTCATATCAGCAGGTGATATCAGTAATTTAGGAAACTCAAACCATTCACCATTCCATCCAATGTATTGTGATCAGTGCTGGCTTTTTTATTTTTTTAAAACACATCATAAGTTACTTGTCTTGTTTTAAATAAGACCTTACAACACCACTGATAAAATTTAACCCCAGAATACCGAAGACATATTATTTGAAGTAGTCAAAATATAAAATAAAAATATATTTTTGATTGATGAGTTTACAAATCA
The DNA here is from genome assembly GCA_013398125.1 of Aegotheles bennettii. Lineage (NCBI taxonomy): Eukaryota > Metazoa > Chordata > Aves > Caprimulgiformes > Aegothelidae > Aegotheles > Aegotheles bennettii. The sequence continues at coordinate 48,997 of VZRW01005059.1, forward strand.
TTTGCACCAGTGAGAACAAACAAAACATTTTCTACAGTAACAGATGCTGAACCATCCTCTCCTGAATGAAGACATGAAAGGAGGCTTCGAAGGGAAAAAAAAAGGTCTCCAGAAAGATTCCCTTACAGACACCTCTTCCCTTTCCCCATAAAAGCAAGTGTCACTCACAACCGCTCCTGCTGAAGTCTTGCTCAGTACTTAGGCTTCTGCAGCTGTAGTAATCTCTCTACCCTGGTTTCAGCTGTGCTATAACATTAACCCTTATAATCCTCTCACAATTGCTTGCTATCTGGAAGCATGGCAGAAAGTGGATGAAAACTATCTGCAGCCCTGCAGGTTAGTGAGGATCCAGTCAACCTGTCCAGAAGCATTGGGCTGCACGTTACCTTTGCTGCCAGCATTGCTCTAGCCCAGATAACGTGCTTCTATGCCCAGGAATAGGATTTACTGTCCTGTCAGATAACCTATCCCACCCAAGAACAGTGAGACCCAATTCAAGTGGTCTCCAGGAGATGAGTTTTCTTGTTTTTGCTTCCTAGGATATATGCATTTGATTTCTTCTGATCTCAAGCGCTACCTGATGGGGGAGAGGTGGGAGTGTGCACTGTAGGAAGTCTAATGATTGAGAAATAAAAAAAAAGCACATTTAAACAACTCCCTCTTGTAGATCTTCTAATGAAACTGCCTTGTCATTGGCAAAACACTTAGAAGTAACAATGAAAAGAATAGGCATTGTTTGAAGCTATTATTTAAAAATCATCTAAATTTTTAAAGGTTAATTAGTGTAATTTACCCATCTTGGTTATTAAAAAGGGTTATACATGAACAATAAATGTAAGAGTTCAATCCATTTTATTTCTACAGTTGATTCATCCACATCTGTTTAGCTTTTTATGACCATCTAATTGATTTGTAGAATTCTGTCCAGTACAGATGGGCTACTGTTCATGACTACTTTCATACCATTTATATTATTGTTGCTCTGATTTTTATTCAAGGCCAAACAGAGTGGAATATAAGAGTGTGATGTTCACCTAAACATAACAATGACATTAGATTTCTATTTGGCTCTGAGACAAGAATAGATTTGTGGAGACAATCCACTATGAATACAAATAAGTTGTTTATACATAAATATAATAAAATTTCTTACTTAATTATGACCTATTTTACCAGTTCTACAATATGCTCTGTTATTATGAAGTTTTGTAACAACAGCTAGGCTAAATCAATTGTCACAAACTCATTTGGCTCAAAACTAGAATTACATCCCTACTAACACTTAGGAGAGAATAAAAGCTATGTCTCTGTAGCCTGTCCTATGATAATTCTAGTAAGTCTGTACATAGTCTCGTACAGATGTACATGCATATGCTACATTATTTTATATACAGATTATACATAGAGAATTTTGCATTTGATGGAGACTCTGCCTCTTCCCTTTGAGTTGTCAAAGTGAACAGAAGCTGGCTAGGTGTTTTCCACCAAAGAGTCTCCTTTCTTGCAGTGAAAACACATAGCCTGAGCAAGTTTCACCAAGTGCTGATCTGTAAATCTAGCTCTTGCTCTGTTTCGTTTCTGAGTCTTATGAGTATATGGGGAGTAGTTTGAATAAGCTGCACTGTTATCAACCCCAGACCCTGAATCATACAAATCATTCACAGAATGAAGACAGTGCCCTTAGCTACCCAGGAGTCCCACCTCCGCTTTAAGTAGTTGGAACTTTGTGCATGTAACCTGTATGTATAGTGCAGTAATGAGAGGTACACTTTCATGCCAGTAGTTTGGTATACATCATACTGTGGATGTTTGGCTAAGCATGCCAGCTGCTTTGCTTAACCACTACACAGGGAATTAATTTTGTGATGAGTCACAACAACCACCACTAATAAATCTGAAGAAAACCAGATGCTTCTCTGGCCAAGAGTGTATGTAGTATCAAACAAGCTCAAATCCTGAACTGCAGCCTTTGCACAAAACTTGTGAAGGAAAGATTGTTGCCTTCACGCATGCATTATTTTTTCAGAATTTGATGTTACCAAATAATAGCATCATAAAATGGGAGAGGAGGGCAGAAAGGGCCTTCTGTTTAATACAGACTAAACTACCATTGTGGGAAGGCAGCCTTTTCAGGTGACACAGCTAGGCAGATTCTACTGCCCGTAACTTCAGTTACAGGGTACAAGAAACACCATGCCTGCTTGAGTTATCTACCGCAGCTTAACATGAGACAGCTGAATACAGGAATTCCTCGGTGCAGTGGAAAATCTTCACTAACACATTGCTATAGCTTATGACCAAAACATTTCTTACATTGTTGGGATGAGAGAGATTCTCCTTTAAAGTGAACACTCACAGTTCTTTATTATTATGTGTCACAAACAACAAAGGAGGAAAACCACCACAAAATGGCGATGTTCTAGAGTATTTAAAAATCAGTATGTTACAAGTTGCTGGTGTTAATTGCTTCTTATCCATGGAGAATCTGTATGGATACACCCTCCAGCACAGGTTAAGGGAAGCATCAGTTCAAAACCCACACTTACAGGGAGTGTTTCATCTCTGCTCTGGTTTTACAACAATAACATGTAACAAACAACAAACTCTTCTGGCCTGTGAATTCCACTTTAGTACAGTACAATAACATTTGTGTATCTGGACTTGTCTTTTAGCTGTGCCAAAGTGTTTCACTGAGTGCCTCTAATGCAATTACAAGGCAAGCCAGCAACGGAGAATGAAAAAAATAGCTTTTCACCTTTGCTATGCCTATTTCAAATGCAATTTGAAACAAGACAGAGTCAACAAGAGACAAAATAAGGTTGTTCCAGGTGGTGAAGCTGCAGAAAAGAAGACACTTACCCAGCACAGATTACTATGAAGGTAGAGAAAAGACCAGAGTTATATGAGATGGGCCAAAGGAGGGTGTCAGAGATTGACCTTGCAGGATGTTACACAGAAGGGTTATTAGCAAAGAGGAGATGAAAACAAAGAAAAAGCGGATTGACAGGAGAGGAAAGAACCAATTCTGTGACTCTGACAGGCTGCTGCTGCTGCTGAAGGTTACACAGACCAAGAAGTCTAAAGGGTATCAGGTCACTAACTGCATAGAGGAGAGCTGTTTCTGTGCAGAAGAAAACCAGACTATTAGTACCTCAGAACATCTCAGTGCAAAAGGTGTTTCTGACTCATAGAGATGCAGAGCCCCACGATTCTGCCTGCAATGGCTACAGGCTTCAGGAACAGGTTTTCTCTCAATTAATATCAATATTGTGTCTTATAACCAGGGTTCAGGGCTCTTGGAGAATTAACTAAGGAAGGAATTGGCTTCACAATCTAGTTTTTAAGGAGATTGTTATGGTCATTTCTGTAACTCCACTGATTTGATTAATTACAAAACATTTGTTACATCCTTTCAATTTGTCAGTTACCCAGAATCTGCTGCATGACAACAGTGAATTTTGCCTGCCTGCTTCCTTCTGAGGGAATACATTTACTACAGCAAGAGTTAGAAAGGCAGGTTTGCCAGGTAGTAGTACCAAGAAGATAGTATACCTTAATAGCAAGAAAGAAACCCTGCCATCCTTCTACCATCCATATCCCAGCATGTTCCCTATGACTGAAGTTGTTTTGTATTTACTTTAGTCATTCAAATTCTTGACAATTTAGCTATGCAATCACTGCTACCTTTGCCACCTCAGATTACTGCCTTCATCCTCTCTTTTTCTGCCATGCTTTTGGTGATCTTCTCATTATTCACTGCTCTGAACATGTGGAAAAACTCACTGGGGTAAGGGAAGTACTTGGACCACTGCCAGTGGGTCTATAGAAGGGTGACACGGAGGTCTGTTTTACAGCAAGGCACTCTGCTTTCATGTGGGGTTCTGCAATTGTCCAGCAAAAGCTCAAAATACAATGGGGTAGAAACACTGAAAAACAAAGAATTCAATTAGACTAGATACAAACTTCTGTGTTCTGGGGGAAAGGATGTTCTCATGGTTAACTGTTCTCTGTTGAGGTTTAGCAGGGACTGGTCAGTGCATGCCACATCCTCAGGTTACTGGTGAAGCTCTGTGCAAATCATTTGATCTTTCCATGCCTCATCTCTCAGTTCCCTGTAGGTAAATGGGGATCATAAAAACTGTCTGTCTTACGAGGTTGTTGTCATAATATATCAGAAAATGTTCAGGATGCATTTTACATGTAAGTGTAAGTGCACACTTACACTTTTAAGTGCAAGTATATTACACTTAAAATGGTGCTATCACATACTGTGTCTGGGACAAGAATAAGCAGAGTTTCTAATAGGATCTTGTTTTAATAATGCTACAGAGTAAAGCTGCATGAATTATACTGCATTCTGCTGCTGTAAGACTTTAGGTAAACTGATCCTGCAGCTGAAACCAAACAAACACAGTTTTACAGGTGCTGAAGCCAGAGGAATTCAGGCAGAACTATGCTGCAGGTGGTTTCACCACAAAATGTCATCAAGAACTCCTTGAACCATCAGCAAGCTTTTGCAAGGCTCTGCTTTCCTCTATGGATCCCTGCCTGCTGAAGGTTCCTCAGCCCTGCTCCCAGGCCAGCCCCAGCACTGGTGTCACCAGCTGCTCACTGCCCTTCCTCCAGGTGAGTCCAAAAGCAGAGGCAAGACTTCAAAAGGGAAACCCTTTCAAGAAGCATAACAAAACTTTTTTTTCTGATTTGAACCTTTCTGTGTGTGGCTGCTTAAGAATTTATAGTTATTTTGTTCCTTTTTATTTTTGTGCCAGAAGAATCAGTAAAAAAATTTTTTAAAAATCTTGTTCCCTTAGGAAGACATCATTTCTGAAAGCATTTTTTCCATGGAAAATTAATTACTACTCAGTCAAAAACCACTAGTTACACCATTTTCTCATCTTAATACTTAGATGTCTCAAAGAAAGAAAAAATGAACATCAAAAACCCATATATATGCTGTTTCTATCTGTGTTTATTTCACTGAAATAATGTTTTCAAATTGAAAGGAATGAAGGGGTGCGGAAAATATTGAAAAGTCATGAATCAATTTCAATCAATTTTAATTCCAGTATGAGAGGAAGTAATGCCACTTGTCGAAAACAAAGCAATCATTTCTGACAGCTAAATTTGCAAGAGACTTATTGCTGTCTGGAGAGAGATAAAGCTGGATGCTTCCCTGCTTCTACCTTCACATTAATTGACTTTCAGTACTGTTTGATTTATTCTAGTGAAGTTTTTCTGTGTCACATGACTCCTACTTTTCTTCCCTTAAACAAGCACTGCTATACAGTTGTTTTTTTCCCCCAGAGTTTTAACTTGAAACTTGAACTCGAGTTTCCAAAAGTATATGTAGATGTTTTGTATAAGTACTTTTCTTTAGGAAAGATACCTTTATTTAAAACAGTTGTTAGGGAATTTTGGAATGATAGTAAGGCTAGAATAAAACTAAAAATAAACATAATATCAGAAGGAGCATCAAGTTCCACTTTTATGTCATTGTACTCTGTTTTTTATAAACTGACTTTTTTGGCCTGTGTGTACTTTGTGGTTAAAATAAGCCAAAGTCCTCTTGCAACACACACTCATTGTTTAGCATCCAACAGTCATTTTAGCTAGTGGTTGTCTAAACATTTTGCTAACTGATTCTCCCTAAAATGTAGGAGGGTTATGGATTTCAAATTCAGATATTAAAAAGTTGAACAATTTTGCCTTTGCTACTACAAAAAAAAGCAGGACCTGCTTCCTTTAGAGGAACACCATAAGGACCCACAGTCCTCTGTGCAGCTTTGTTTGCAAGGGAAACTCCCCAGCAGGTTCAGGAGCCTGGAAGGGGAGACTCGCAGTGAAGAGGCTTGCCCAAGTATCCTTGGGGTCTCAACAGCAGGTCTTGGCTTTCACCTTCTTGCTCATTTATAAACTGATTGCTCCACATGCGTGGGCTCAGGTAAACCATAAAACAAAAATCAGGATGGCAAACATCAAACATCGGCTTCATTCAATAACCTGTTCAACATTGAGTTATTTCATTACTGACTTAAAATTTTGAATTGAAGAGATAAAATTCACTGCTCAGCATAGCTGCCACCTGACTAACAGGCAATACTGTGTCTGTATCTAAAGTTGTTTTCTTCTAGACGGTGCTTGTTGCCTTTGGCAGCAGTAGGACTTGAGGGACACACATTTCCTTCTCCACATGCTGGCGTTGTTACCAGCAGCAATCAAATATCTTTTTTACTGTTATAAGCAATTCTAAACATAGATGTTTATATCTGCAACGTATCTTTCCATAATACAGTTTGAAGCAAGACGTTTTCTCAAAAAAACTGGATGCTGAAAGTAAGAGATTAACAGGGTCTAATTTTAATCTAAGAGGCTAACAAGGATCTAGTTTCAAACCGTCATACCACACATCAGGACTGCCTAGAAACACAGGTCTCATTCACACCCTGGTGGGCATCAGAAGCCCTGGACTTGCATGGGCATTGGAAAATCCCCAAGGTAATAGCACTGGGAAAGCCTGGAAATTTTGAATTTGGGTGGAGATGTCAAAAAAAGGAAGAAAAAAAACAAGAAAAGAAACTGTGTGTACTACATTTAAAATAAGGATTTGACCTGGTAAATTAAAAATTTTGAAGATAAATTTACTTACTATGCTTGAACAGTTAGGTACCATTATAGCTCTGCCTTTTCTACAAAACATGTATTTTACACATTTATTCACACACATGAGAGAAAAAGCTTGACTTGTGCCTCTGAGCCCGTTGCGTGTGTGAGCAATTCCTCGCAGCACAGTGAAGGCGGCTGTAAGGGCTCCTTGCATCATTAAAGACTCATAGGACTGGGCCCATCTTTTGTTACGTATGTTGAGACTGAGATCACTGTAACGAGGAACTTTCACAACTTTTAAAATACTGAGAAACAAGTATTTCATCTTAGATTTCACCCCTGAAGTCCATCATTAAGGTTAACTAGCGGTTCCTTCCAAAGAGAGCCCACAATGCAGAAGTATATTTCCAGACATTCAAGAGCCTGTCAACGTGACACCCAGTCTTCCAGGCAAATTCATTAGGCCAGAATTAAATACTTACTGTGGAGGAAAATATAGGAAGAGAAACTTCAGCCTTTGTCACCCATACTTTTGTTAACCTAGACTTTGCCAGATTTGCAGCGTGTCACAACCGGTGCTTGCCAGGGCCATTGAGGCACCAGGAATGCATTTGCTTTGTGAAGAAGTAGTTTCCGCTTGCATGTGACAAAGCAGCTAGCTGGCTAGTCAGCCTCAGTCAGTGTCTATTTATGGCAAAATGTCAAAAAAGAATGTCCTGCATTTGTGGCTCAACAATAATGAACATGGCTAAATCTGAAAATGAACAAAGGGAAGTGAACAGCTTTTTAAATCCTGAAGAACATTCGATTCTTGGTGTCCTTTTTGTTCCGATTGTTTGGGCTGAAGGCTGTGAAAGGACCACCTGTTGGGCTGCCATTTTGGGATTGTGTTAAATGCAGTGATTGCATGAAAGAACACTTTCCAAAATAACCTGGTATTATTATTCACTTATTTTATCGTAAATCTGCATTCAAAACCTGCAGGAAAGTATAAGGCTTTTTTTCTAAGTGAAATTTAAAGCTGTAAGTTCCCTATAAACGTGCTTACTAGGATGCATGATTTTATAGTGACAATAATGATACTTTAAAAGGAGCTCAATTAAACCTTTGATGTAGCAGTAAGTTCCTCTGTAATAGAAAACTAACCTTTTGAGGTAATAAATATAAGATGAAGGAGAGATTAATTTATACAGGACTGAGTAACTCTGAGGATTAAATTAGCAAGGACTACTTGCACACAATGTAACAAATATTTATTTTGCTCCTGGCACGAACTTGAAATTTTTAGTGATGCAAATTATTTTTAATGTCTGTGAGAATGTCCTTTGGTGTAATTTGATTATGCTCAAAAGACTGCATTGAATTATGCTACAATCTTACTGAATTTTGCGAAACTTACCATAAACCAGTATAAACATATTGTTTAAAAATATGAAAGCAGTATTCATTTTTGAAAGGTTTTATTTTGGTTTTTTTGGTGAAAGATACTATATGCAGTCAAGTGACAAAGATTATTTACATAATAAAATCATAAGAAATGTTGCCCAAATTAAAAAGACTCATTTATGTTTTACAAAAACATCAGATTATCCAACTATTAGTTTTTAAGTTGAGAGAGATGAATCCATTCACACAGTTTAATATCTTTTCATTTAATACATAAAAACTTCCACCTGATTCCAATAAACACGCTCATTAACGAATTAACAAAGCAAAGACTTTCCATGAGTGTCAAACAACCTTTGTCTACAGCCAACATTAATAATGCTTGAAATGAATGCTGGAAATACGATTTCCAAAGTATGTTTTACACACAATACTAGTTTACCTGATATTCCACATATTACCTTAATTTTTCTTAAATCTAGATGCCTGTGTAAGCTTATTGACACAGGTATGTTATTTACCAGTCTGAGCAATGAGCCTCCGCTGTGTGTATCTGAACATTTACTGTCACCTCATGCTATGCAACACACATTTCCAAAAACTTTGTATACATTTTAGCTGGGAAAGGATTTCATTATTAAAGCTGGTTTACACAATTAATTCACTGGATAGCAAAAAGGGAAGTCTACATGAATAGCTGAATATATTTCCAGCTGCTTTCACCAGTTACCATCACAAAAGTTATAGCTAAAACTCAAGAGTTAAGTCTCTCAGGGCTTGCATATTTTTCATCCTCAGAAAATAAAGGCAGTTGTAACTCTGAAAACAAGCCATAAGTATATTGGTATACATAAGAAACAGCTTATTTCCTAGAAACCCTCTGTATATTTTATACTAGCAGAAATGTATCTTAATGTATCACTACAACTGCTTTTTAAAGTTAAAACATGATTTTAAATATATCACAGTGGGTTATAGTGACTCCTAGAAAATAATATTTTGTTGGTCAAATAAAATTGCTAGCCAAGTAGATTTTTACATGTGGATTGAATGTACTTCCTACATTAGAGAAGAACAAGTTTTTACATGACTATCAGTTCAGGGGGAGGGAAAGGTGAAGTGGAACAGTGTACAATGCACAAGTATAAATTAATGCCTGGGTTTATTGTTCATTGTGCCATAAAGAGTATGTACTATGCACAGCTATTCTATTAGGGAATTATGGAAACTGAGGCTAGCGAGCAAAAATTACTTATGTCTGAATAAAAATATGTATCTTTGGGAGACATACAATATGTTTGGAACCCTGAGGGTTAATGAGAGGTAAGCTGGCGAACGGAGGAGAGGAGATAAGGGAAATATCAGAAGCTGAATAGATGAAAGAAGTGATTCAGTGGGAAGCATTGTTGATCACAGCTAGGTGTCAGAAACAAACTAGTAAAATGGGAACTGCTTTAACATTGACAGGAAAATAATATATATAAAAAAAAAGAACTTATACCACATAATAAAAAGAAAAAGAAAATAAGAAATAATAAAGGGCTTTCAGGCTTTCTTCGGGATGCGTCAATGAAAAATAATGCAAGCAAGCAAGAAAGAAAGCACTGAAATGGAATCCTCTCTGAAGGTATCTTGGGGAGACAGGCTCATTGTCCCATCCTTTTCACATCAAAAATTTAATTTTGCATTCTTTGTCTGTCCTCAGATATACTTGCAGTTATTCTACACTGGTTACTTTTTCTTTCTTTTCATCCACTTAGGTAGTCTACACTGGTGGAGAAGCAGCCAGAATGGGAGAAATCTAGCTATGAATTAAATCATCCAGCTGTCTCTTGCCAATGTGATTTTTGCCTGAAGTTTGAACTGTACTCAAAGACAGTGTAGGATCCTTATTTCTGAATATTAGTGAGAACCACAGTGCTTCTATTTCCCTCATTTTCCATTCCTGTTTTTAACGTCTGTTTCTAAAGAGAAATTATATCTATATGGAGCATCCAGATTTCCTTATGTGTATGCTGCATGGGATGCAGATTTACCTTATAGAACTTCATTATCTATTTACCTATCTTTCACTTTAGGCAACTTGAAAAAAGATACCAGCTTACACTTTCCTTCTAGAAAGACTTATGTTAAAATGTTGTTAGCAGAACATTAAAAAGCCCCAAACACCATTTGCTTTTTGGTGCCAGGGACATTCCGGTTCCTACGTAGGTATTCTGTTTGCACCCATCCCCCATGAATTCCTAAGACAGTTTCTCTTATATTAAGCTTCCCTCTGGTGCCCATAGCAACACCATCTAGTACTGAAATGTTCCTGCAGGATTTGCAGGAGTCCTTTCAAAACAAGATGCTGACTCTGAGTTATTGCACACCCAGCTACTTATATCAGATTCAGAGTCTGAGCCCTCGGCGGTGAGCGTGGAAGGCAATTTGGCTGACCACCGACTGTCCTCATCACCCTTAGGGACAAAGCATGTTAGGTATGTTCTGGTTTGTTTGGGTTTTCTTCCCACAACAACAACCAATTTGCTTATTTTTCATAGTTTACTTAACTGCACAAAGAAATCACATGAGCTGACAGGGTTTGGGTTTTAGGACAATTCTGCTGTTCTTGTTTTTACATTTCTCCATCTGTAAATGCACTGACAAGAAAATTGGCCTCTGCCCTCTGTGAGGTGGCTTGGGAGCCGCTTTCTGATCTTGAGGGCAATGATGTGAAGGGGCAAAAACCACCTCTGGTTAAAAAAAGAAAGTTCATGGAAAGTCCCAATGTCTGGCTCCTGCAGCCCAGGAGCTTTTACCAGAGCTTGTGTAGTGGGGCTCCAGGTCCCTTGGGACATCTGGTAGAGGGCAGAGCCTACCTGCATTGAGCTGGACCTCAGCAGGCACCACAGGTGCAGACATTGTGTGTGCACTGGGATTGAGGAAGCTCAAAAACAGCTGTGGGAGCCTCAGTGCCTCTTCCCTGCATGCTGGAGATGCCAGCAGATCTCCAGGGGAGTGGAGAAAGTTGAGGAGCTACCCCAAGGCACGCTCGGAGCCTCTTAGCCTTCCGTTCCAGATCGTCAGGCTGAAGAGGAAAAATGCTGCTCCCAAGCACCAGAACAAAGCCTATTGTCAGTCCAGCCATTTCTATGATTTTGGATAAAAAAAGGAAAGGATGAAGGCAGTGATTGATACTATGCACTTTGTTCATTCATTTTGAACAAGGCATTTCATTAAATTCTGTGTTGTGCCACACTGCATGCTAGGAAATGTACCCTAGGATATTTTTAAAGCTACGAAAGTTCAGTAAATGGAGACTTCCCTGCAGGACTCAGCTATTAAATCTTTGCTGGAAAGTGGGAGCCACGTCCATTAAAGAAATCATATTCTAGTGAGACTAATCACATCTTTATACTATAAAGTATGCTTGAATTCCGATGTTAATCACATAAATATTTGGCAGTTATTTGTTGTGTAGAAAAAACACCTCAATTTGGCAGAGTTACCTAACCCCTTATCTCTGAAATTATCTTGAGAACATGAAAATATTTGGGACATGTATTCACGGTGAAGGCAGAACACTTGCCGTGGTGAGGCAAGAAGAGTCCCTTCCCTCACCATCATTTAGCAGGAGAAAAATTCACCTGGAGTGCAGCTGCACCTGCCCTCTGCTGTGCACTGTGGCAGGGCTGAGATCTGCTCTCTGCCTGGAGCCAGGTACAGTCCCCCGCTCAACGACCACACCAGCAGCACTCCAAGTAGGCGCTGGATGTTACCAGTGGATATAACATAAACATGAGTTTGGGGCCTTTGTACAGAAAATGGGCAAAGGATAGAAAGAGCCAAAGAGCCCACCCAGCCCTGCTGATGCTCTGAGAGATGCCTTGCATTGTGGCAAGGAGTCAGGTTCAGACGTGCAGAAGGCTTATGCTCCAAACAGAAAAACAAGATCTGGAAAAACAGAGAGCTTGAACCTGCTTTGGAGAAGATGGGTCACAAATCATCTTCCTGTGTGTTGGCTTTAGCAGAGTCATTCTGGAGCAGGAGTAAAGCTGTGCAAATGGTGTTCTGAGGTGCAGCACGGCCCGTTTCTTCCTTGCAACCAGCACATGCATTGTGCAAAAGGTGTAATTCTGAATAATTAAGATTTTAATTCTAAGTTTAATTCTAAACTGACACCTTTTTTAAAGAAAGAAAAATATCTTTGTGAGTCAAATGCCCTTTTCAACATGGCAGGAGATATGAATGACATTTAACATTACTATTGGACAATCGTATTTCTTTCTGATGTCGTTCTTCCTACCCCACCTTACGTCCCCCAGTTACTGACAGTTAACTCCTTATGTGGTCATTGCTATTCTTGCTCAAATAAAATTGAGATCTCAGAAAATTTATTTTGTTTCAGGGATGGCAACCTGGCAAGCATATCTCGCCCATGGGAGAGTTTCTTCCACTCCTCTGGGAATACTGCTTGGGCAGAAGAAAGCAAAATTGTGGGTAGTGTCATATGTGTTGCAGGAATGGTGGGTTGCAGGGGGGAGGGAAGGAGGCATTTGCAGCCCAGCTTGGATCTGGCAGGATTTATTTGATCATTTGATCAAGAAATGCTGCATTAACATTTCTACGCTAGAAGGACTAAGAGCAGAAGTGGCATCTAAACATACCAAATTGGGTCATACCAGCTGGCACAGACAGGACTAGATAGGAGTTGTAAACAATACAGATCAAAAAATCTGGGCCAGTGCACTTGTATATGAACACAAGGGCTAGAAAAATAATTTTTACAGTTGATTTATGCTGAATCTTAGGTTTTTATCCTGGTTTGGTCTTGTCTGTTTGTTTGTTTGGTTGTTGGTTTCTTTTTTTTACTTTCCTTTATAACTTATTATCAGGGAGTATTTCTTTTATGCAAGTGAATCCTGAGGCTACACCAACCTTCAAGGATAAAAAAACATTTTTCTTGCCATGGTTTTTAAGTGGAAACTGCAATCTGAAAGAATTGTTTATCCTTTATTTCTTAAGAAAACTTCTCTTGTGAAGATACATTAATCCTGCAAAGTTAACAAATCAGCTAGTTCACACCAGACTGCATCTTTCTTGCATTTAAGATTCTGTGGTTTGCTATTTAGGTCTGAGAATGGTCCAAGATTTGGGGCCTATTTCATCACTGCATTAATTTTGGTTTATGCTTGTGTAAAGCTGTTGCTTTTAATTTAAGTTAGTATAAAAGCTTTTCAAGACACATGCTGCCTCTTTCTGAATGTCTAGAAAGTCCCTGGCAAAACTCAGAATGAAATATTTTTCAAGATCATTTTTAACAGCAATAATAAAGCACATCTAAAGTTGTTTGTGTGCATGTGAATGCAAAGTATACTTTATAAAAAAAAAAAAAGAAAAAATAAAAATGAAAAAATTCTAAGTACAAGAATGATTTTATTCAAAGCAAAGCTGCATAGCTCAGGGCTGTCAGGTTGCTCTCAGTGTTATATTTTGTTCCAGTTCTTAATCTAGACTGGTAGTCTGTGTTCCTTGCAATGGAGATCCTAGCACCCCTTGTGAAAAACTGTTTTACTACCTGTAGGTGTTACTGAGAAAACATCTGGGCTTTTGCCCAGTTATCATTCCCTTTAAAAAATTCTCTCTGCTGATAGTCAGAATCAATATTTACCAAGTTAAGAAATGCCATTCCTAGTTTGAACACTCTGTATGCTTTCACCCAGCTATAACCCATCCCTTTGTTATCACTTTGCTGAACAAATGGAGGTCTGTCCTTTTCTTAAAATGATGAAAAATCAGAATTGTTGACAGTACAAGTTATTTTTAAGTAAAGCAATAATCAGCTATCTGATGTACAAGTTTTGAGAACAAAGAATAGTTAATACAAATGATGAGTTTCATCCACTGAAACTATAAATGCTGGGCAGATTAGTTGCTTTAATCCCATTTAACTAAAGCTCCCCGTTTCATTCTTCTAGTCTTTCCTCACAAACAAATCCTTCCAACTTCTCAGTCATGTTTTCTATCCTCCTTGGAATTCCTCTCTATTTGTCTACATATTTTGAGCATAAAGAGAGGCCCAGGGTGAATGCAGGATTCTAGGGGGGACTCCATTAGCATTGTGCTAAATCCGTAATTAAAAATGGTTAAAGTTAATATATTTAAGCTACAACAGTGAATCCACTTGATCACACATGACAACAGAAGTATTTATAATTACAATGATTGTCTTACCTCTCAAATGGTCAGACTTAGAGTGTTTAATCTGTACAGATTTGTTTTCTATAATGAAGATACTAAGGACATTTCCAAGGCAGTGCAAATTTCACTTGAATTGCGGAAACAGAATTATTTTTAGATGATTTAAAAATTCTTATGCCCTGGCAATTTTGGTCTGCAAATAACAATCACTCTTTTCTCTGCCTTCACTTTGACACTGACCCTTCTGTCTCGGTGTAGCAGGACCCGTACCTTCCGGTGGTAGCCTCTGTGTGCAGGCACAGAGCATGCAGGACGATGCACAGTAGCAGCAGCAGCTGCAAATAACATTTTCAAAATGTTTTTGTGTGCTTTTATTGAAATACCTAAATAACACTGTGGAGATGAAAAAAACCCACATGTCCATTCCATCAAGCATTAACTGAATGCAAACAGAGTTTGTCTGTGTAAATTTTAGTATTTAAATGTCCCCAAACTATGGCAAAAAAACAGCTGCATACAGAAACTCCAAAGCTATTGACTGCAAGGGTGGTATAAGACTCTGGGACACCACAAATAATGTAATATGTTTGTTTTATTACCTTTCTGACCTATAACCAAAGATGAATACAATTTTAAAGCTAAGAACACCATCCCTGCCACTTGTTTATTATAAAAGAACATAGCCCATGTTCTGATTACATTCTGTTTTTTTGACAAGCCATTAAAACACCTGCTCTTTTTGTTGCCACCAATGGGCATGAACATGACACCTCGGAACCCCTCTCTTGTACTGGAACCCCAACAGAGTAATGACAGTTCCCACATTATGAAAAAGTCCCTGATCTGAAGAGCTTCCCCTGGGCACAAGTTCTCAGTACTCTGTATTGTCAGACTCACATGCACAGGGTTCAGAAAGTTTGTTTTGTTTTTGTTTTTTTTTTCCAGCCAGTGATGCTGTGGAATTAATCCAAACCAGCTAACTTGTGAAAATAAATTGTGTTCTCTCCAAAGACTAATTTAGTGGTACGAAGCACATATGCATGTGTACCTTACCCCCCCCCCCACCTGCACAAGTACACACACACACATTTACATGAGTAGATTAGCTGCATCTAAAAATCAATTACTTATTTGTATGCACACGTGTTATTAAGATTTATGAAGACTATGCATAGATTTAACTACAGGTTCTGCTTACATTCCTAAAACTTTGAAGCAAAGTATGGTCCTGATGTGCTTCATCCCTCTACTATTTACCTACACATCAAGAGCATGTGATGATAATTTGTATACAGCATATACAGGTGTCGGGGAAGATGCATACAGATACATCTATTGATGTATCTGTATATGACCATCATGCATTATTTATAAAATGAGTTTATTACATATACAAATGGTAATTATTCTAAACATGCAATTATATATCCATATTTGTGTGTCTATATAGATTTTTTTGTCTTTAATGGAAAACTTGAACTGCAAACAGCCATGTCAGAACTCAGATGGTTAACATTCACTTCTTGCTGTTTTATTGCATATTACTGTGCGCTCCTGAGCAGCAGGAGCAGATTCAGGCAATTACAATCAAGTCAGGGCACACGCCGTGGCTGAGCAACACGATCATGATGAGGATACTGATGAGGCACTTATCGAAAACCCCACATCATCCACACTCATCAGCCACAACATGTCACCCCAAATGAGGCATCAGCTGCCTTCAAATGGCTCATTGCACACTGTTTACAGCTTTCTTTGGACCCACTTTTGATTTTGCGGTCAGGACTTAGTTCAAACAGCAGCTGACTGGCACTGGCAAGCCTGGGGATTCAGCAGAGCCAACTTCCTGGGAGTCAGGAGTGTTTTGACACGGGTCCTGACAGACAGAGAGGAAAGGTCCCAGCTCAGTTTCCCCAAACATTGGTCCCTCGGAGGTGGGGGCGGGGGTGGGGTGGGGGCGTGAGCAGTGAATTATTTCAGTAATGTCAGAAATCAGGAAAGGAGTGTCAGAGGGAGAGAGGGGGAAAGCAAACAAACTAACAGTCCCACAGCACTTTCTGATATTTTTTATTTCCTGCCTCCATCTTAATGTGTGGCCAGCAACAGGAATTAAGACAGAAATGTTTTGGACCAGATCCTTGTAATTTCTGGGACCCCTTGAGTCACTTTGACAGTGTAAAAAGGTCCTTAAAGTGGGGGTGCAAGTAATGAGTTCCCTATTCAAAATTATCTTTGCGTGGGAATTGCACTAAGCTGGGCAGCAAACTTATCCTGGGCTGCAAACCTTTCCCCATTAGCTACTGAGATGCAGGAAGACCTTTTTTTCTCATTTTGTTATTTCAGTGAAAAACAGGCAAACAAGAAAGAATCAGCAAGAAAGGGTGGGAATACATGGATGGTTCCTGGGGATCAGCCCTTTACTTGAATACGGGTCAGGGTGGCCCAAAAAAGGAACAGCTCTAAAATAGAGAGACTGAGAGAGGCTTCCGCCAGCCCAGCCGATAGACACAGAATGGAAGGTTTTAAGGACTCAGTGGAGCAGGAGAGATGACATCCAGACCCTTCTTTAAATCAAGTGGAGTGAGAGCTCTGAGCTGGAGATTTGGTTACTCCCGCAGAGCATCCCCCTAGGCCTGAACTAGAGCTGAGATGCTTTCTCCTGCCACCACTGCCTAGAAATGGGTATTTCAACGGCACAGATTAAAACTAATTTGTTTTGACAAATAAGAGATTTTTTCTGATGAGAAAGCGCTACGTCATGGAGTCCCTGACACTCTGCCAAAGAGGTGAAAGGACCTTAGGGTGAATAGAAATCTAGTCCTTGAACTTCAGACATTAGCTGATGAAAATGTATACTAATCAATTATTGTCAGTTCATACCAGTTTATGTGAGAGACTGGAAAAAATGAAGTGATTTTACTTTACCGCTCTTCCTCTTCTATCTCATAGTATCTTATGAAATTAATTTATCAATTTATGGCAGTGAAAAATGTCAAAATTCCAAGATAATTGACTTCTATACCAATTTAAAATCTATTTTACAAATAGACAAGTTTATGAACTGAAAGCTGAAGTTATTCACCCAATCTTACATGGCCAGCTCAGGACCATGAAGTAAATTATTAGACAACACTCCCTATTCTGATTGTTCAATTAAGATGTAGGAATACATATATAGTTACAGTTATAGTTATGGTTACTGTCTGCAGCCTGTGCTGCCTGCCTCAATAGTTCTCAAATTCTAGAATGCAGGATGCTTCCTCCAGATGCCACATATGTAACAGCTCATTGCATGATGATAAAGTTGAAGAGAAAATAGAGGATCCATGCAGGTTTTCCTACATTTGTACATACATCTGAGTGGTTTTTAACTTGATGCTTTAATTTCTAACCTGTGCTGCACAATGCTTTTTCTCTCAGGCACAGATTCTTCCTGCTGTTTATTAAGACTTGATTTAATGTTAAATAGAAGACAAAAATTTTCCGAAAAGGCAAAATAGATGGTCCCAGGAGAGACAGAAATTAATTTTTACAATCTGCTTATTAACCTTATTTACTAAAACCATTTTTTCTTTCCCAGGGATAGCAAACATTCTACACAAATCCTAACCCCATTAATTTCCTCAGAATAGCTTAAACTTATTGTTAGGACTCCTATCATGCTGTCTTCTCTGTGGTGCTCAGCAATAGGAGCAGGGGGAGGAGGTAAGGAGTGTGCATGCATTAGGAAGACACAGCATAAAATCCCTGAAAACTGCTTGGCCGAAATAAAATTGAGCTACTCGTGTACAGCGCTGCAAAGACACGGAACTCCGTGTGAATGGTGTTAGATAAGAACTGAAGCACCGGTGGTAAAGCACCCTAATTACAAACCTGCGGTGCAGGCAGGGTAATGGACAGAGTGGCAGCTCTGGTAGCTGTGTAAAAAGGAGTGGAAGTTTGCATTTTGTGGCTGTATCTTGAATTGAAGTGTATGTGTATGTGTGTGTATGAGAGAGAGTGTGTGTGTGTGTGTAAAGATCTGTTTTTGGGTCATCATCTTACGCTCTTTGTGATGCACATTCTAATTTAAGCAAAAGGGATGCATCTTTCAAATGCAGATCATGTTTGCATTAGAAGAGCAATGAGAACACTTGTCACTTTCAGAACATTTATGTGCTAGAAGTACTGTTAGCAGAAGAGCAGTTTAGATAAATTCAAGACTTTTTTTTGCTGATCACAAACATTAAGCTTCACACCTGAAACCCTCAACCCCCTGCTGTGCTCTAATCCTAGCACCATTCACCCTTAGAGACTCAAAGTGCTGTGCCACTGCTCTCAAACATTTGATTGCCCTTACTTTGAATGCCACCACCTGCAAAAATGCCTTTTTATTCCCTTTGAGCCTCTTGAGAAGGAAGTAAAAATGATAATTCATGACAAACATTAATTAATTGTTTACAAGATGATCTTTTCTTTTTCTAACTTCTGTTCAGCAGACATGTTGAGCTGCAAGACTCCACGCCTGATGCCAGAGCTTGTCAAGAGGTCTGCATTGTTGTTTATCACTCAGGCATAGGATAGACTGCAGGTCATTGTTTCTGCAGTTCAAGTAGGACTGTCTAGCTCTTGTTTGAAGAATGTAAGTGCCATGCATGAGTTCCCCAGTATAAAAGAACTACCGGTTCTAAGAAGGAACAGGGATTTAAGCTTCTAATGCAGAGTAAATAAACATTTTTCACCATCTCTTGCTCCATGTGATTTTGGAAAGGTCAAGAGGTGCCATTACAGTATTTTAAAAGCTACAAATTATGTTTAAATAACGTATCGCTAAACTTGGAGAAATCTTATCAGAATTTAAGAACCTATTGTCGTTGTTTTAGTTCTTGAATTCATCATCAGAAGACGACGTATCTTGAAAGGAATGCACTGTTGTTAGGAAGACTGAGATTCACTCGAGGCTTGGACTCAGCGTCTCCCCCAAGCCCAAGCATAACACGCGC
>VZRW01005059.1:68161-111198 GCA_013398125.1 Aegotheles bennettii
CCCAACAACACAGACCTGATAAAATCGAGTTCTGAAATTCGAGAATTAATTCTACCAGGGATGTTACACCATGCTAATCACTGACCTGAGTATCCCAATGACAGGCTAAAAGAGAAAAATACAGTCAGACTTACAACAATGCTGCCAAAACATTGAAACCCAGGCAGCAAAATTTAGCTCCCCCAAATTACACGTATGCAGCTAAAGGTGAGCAAACAGGTTTGCAGAGAAACTGAGCTGCCACAACCCGGCTGAAATCACTAGAAACGGTGGTGAATGGCACCTTTGCAAATCTGACTTTTTATTTACTCATATTTTTTTAATATATAGAAGCATATGTTTGTTTACACTCATGTAAGCAGACATCTTTTGAACATGTCACTCTATCACTCTTGC
The DNA here is from genome assembly GCA_013398125.1 of Aegotheles bennettii. NCBI lineage: Eukaryota > Metazoa > Chordata > Aves > Caprimulgiformes > Aegothelidae > Aegotheles > Aegotheles bennettii. The sequence continues at coordinate 68,558 of VZRW01005059.1, forward strand.
AACAAAACTATTCCAAGAACTTTAAAACACATCAGAAGCCTGTCAGAAAGGTAAAGAGAGTGAAAGGTCTTACTTGTAGGAAGTGCACAGTGACATAGCTTCTCGCAGGACTCTGGTTTCCACATTCCAAATTAGGAGCCCTTAGGTCATGGCTGCAAGTCTAAAAATCAATGCTATATTTTCTGAGTTAATACTAAGGATTGCACTTAGCAGACATGGAGACTAATAAGGTATGCAGAAGGAGTAAAAGCAGTGCACAAAAAATTCAGGCCTTCGTCTTGGCGACGATCCAGCACAATGATGTTTCAACCAGATTTGAAAAAAAAAAAAAAAATCAATAACATCTGTGGTATAATGGTTAATTAAAGAAGCTCTTCAGCAGAGCTCAAGATGAGAGGCTCGGCCTGAAATTCAGACAGCTGAAGCTTGATTATCAGGAAAGAATGCTTTTTTAGCTATGAGTGGATAGGCCAAAAGCTGCGATGTGTGGAAATGGAGGAAAAATTGCTTTTATTTTAACTTTCTTTAAGTAATCAATACATGGTTTTCACCTGCATTAGGAGCTGTTTACAGGAAAAGCTTCTTTCTATACATCTATATAAATATAATCCACTTCTTTTGGAATCTATAGATTTAAAAACAACTGCAAAAATGAGCACAGCAAAGACAAACAGTTTGGCTGCCTGCTCTCAATTCACAAATTCTCCCCCTCCCCTCCTCACCCTCAGCCCCTCCGGCTGTGCCTGACATACAAAACCCATCCCATGGCACAATCCTCCAGCTACATCTTCTAATCTAGTTTAATTTTCAAGACCTGAGCCTTTCAAGATTGAGCCTAAAAGAAATGAATCAAAGATTGAATATTAAAATATACCTACAATAACCAGACAATTCTACCATCAACTTCTACACCTTTCTAAGCTGATGTTTTCATTTGTCATCTCTATCTAAAAAGTATATGCACATATTTGCAGCCAGAAGGCACTATCCTAATCCCTTGCATGACATGGGACAGAGGTTTCCAGCTGGCAAGTCCTACACATTGCCTATATTCCAAGGATGAGCTGGAAGACACACAGTAAAAATAAAAAAAAAGAGAGATCCTAATTTAGAGATTTCAAATGACAGAAAATCCACTCCATCCCTTGGCAAGTTATTCTGAAAGTTAATTAGCATCACCATAAAGCTGCCTTACTCTTAGTCTGATTTTTTTTCTACCTACTTGTGTCTTGGTCTGCAAAGTTCAAGAGCCCTGGGCTATCGGAAATCATCTCTACAAATTACAGACCATGGTCAAGCCTACTCTTCATCGTCTTCCAGACAAACTGAAAAAGATGATACATCTTTACTTTCCTGCCATAGACACACTTTCTTATTGTAGACAGATTTCCCAGACTTTTTCTTGTAACTCTTTTCTGAACCTATTTCACTATGCCAGGTTCCCTTTCAAGGGCAGAGACACAAACACAAGCGCTTCTTCCAGTAGCAATCTCGCTAATGCTTAATATTGAGGCTCTGGCTTCTGCTTAGTTTTTCCTCATTCATCCCATTCAAAATCTTCTTAGCTGTCAAGTCCCACACTAAGAGCTCATTTATTTTTAGCCCAAATTATTTGACCCTTTTTTTCCTAAATGCATGTCCTTCCCTTAAAAGTAAGAGCAACATTCCTTCTTCCAGAAGGTGAAAATACCTTGTATTTGATCATGTTACAACAAACCTTGCTAGAAAGAGTACAGCTCTGCAAACATCTCAATCCTTTCATTCTGCAATGTTAAGTGAAACATCTCCCACATATTACAACTGTCAGGAACTGCATTTTCTATTTTCCAGGAAATTCCAAAATGGAATTCAAATAGATGGCAACTATTTTTTAAGTTAGCTGGCAAGTGAAGTTTCAGGAAGAAAAATTTTGCTGGGTAAAAATGATTTATTGAAATAATTTAAATATTTTATTTATTTTTTTTTATTTTAAAAGTAATATTCCTTTTATTTACATATTGCTTCTTAAAACACACATAAAAATTAATTAACAAAGTCTGTTCCAAAATGTTAAAACAGTTTGTTTCCACACTAGCACAATGTTTCCATTCGTTTTCCTAAGTGCAGTCTCTTGAAAGAATTACTTTTTCCACACTTTACAAATCTAAGGGAAAAAAAAACTTCTCACTGAAAAAGATTATAATAAATGAGTTTAGCTCATACTAATGAAAATCTAAATAGACAGGTCTTTCTTTTTATACTGTAAGGCACAAAGTAGCAGTAGAAATAAAATCAGAAGTTCTCCTAACTCAGAATTTTGAGGCCAGGGCTTCCAAAAGCAATCAGGATCAATTCACTTATGCTTCCATTTGAATCAAAGTTAGCTTTATGGCTGTCTTCAAAGGGAGCAGACTTAAGTCAAGAGAGAGTGCAAAGTAAAATCATGCCCCCTTAAACTTTCTGTTAGAATTCTTCAGATTGCTCTGGAGTTCAAGTGGAATTTTCCTCAGCAAACAGCATACCCAGTGCAAAGATCTTTTATGTCATCAGCGCTGAAGAAATGAAAACATCAGCAAGTACATATTTGGAAATATAACTGCATTCACAGTCAAACCCAAAGGAGACAGCTATCATCAAGAAAGAGCTGCACCTGACTTATTCCATGACAGATTATGTCCATAGGTACATCTTCTTGTACTTGTCAAACATATATTAACACACTTTTTTTTTTCTGGATTAAGTTTTATTTGATATACATATATGACATCCAAGAAACATATAATCACCTCTTTTTTTTTTTTTTTTGACAAGAAACAACTACTCCCCATCCCTTAGAGCTGTATTAGCTGTTAACCGTTCTCTGCCACAATTACAAGCTCCTGCAGGCACTGGACTGCTTCTAGTTGCCATGTCTCACACAAGGTGAGAAGAGCACTGGCAAGGAAGCCCCTTGCTCTCCCACAGCATCCAAAAGAGCCAAACACTCCATTAACAAAATTTTTCTGCCTGTCGACCTCCTCACATGAATTGACAACTCTTCACACTACAGTAGCCCCCAGTGAGATCTCTTGCAAAGATCCTCTGAACAGGCAGAGTCTGCCAAGAGATGACACGCTGAAATAGTGTAATTTTTAAACCCAGCTTTAATAGTTATCTGACATTCAGCTAGGTCCGTCAGCCCTACCTCCCACAGTCCCATTTAGGTAATCAAGTAGTTAATTATTATTTGGCATGTGTCAAGCATACTCATTGTTCCAAGCAGAATTCCTCCCAAAGAGGACCAGGGCCTCAGCCAGATAAATAGTGGATGTAGGGGCTGCAAGGGCAGGCAATGGAGTTAGCACTGGACTAGGAATATGAGGCAGTGACATTGGTGTTGGTCATGCTAATAATGCTTTCAGGATCATCTAGAAGAGCCAGGAGCCAGACATCCAGCTGAGAAGCTGAGGTGGCATGAAGATTGTATGTCATCCACACAGACTGACGTGTGTCAAGAGATAACCTTGTACTCCCCTGACCGTTGTGGACTCTCTAACAGGAACTCAACACCAGACTGCCTTTCCTCTCCTTCAGGTGTCAGTGAACTTGCGGCATAGCTCTACTATGAGTATCCAGGCCATCTCCATTTCCTTCATGCCACTTCTATCTCTGTCCCAAAACTTAATCATAGGTAATGTTTGCAAATCTTGGAAATCAGCAATTTTTCTCATTTTCCTAAAACTTGTTCCCTCTAAAAGTTCAGATTCCTGAAATCTATCGGGCATGCAGACACTGGGGATAGGATATGCAGAACCTTGGACTTCTGACTGGTATCTAAATTACTGGGTCTGTCCTGGTTTAATTACAGGACTGATATGATTTGGATCTTGGCATAGCACCAGGTTAAACACATGCAGACCTCTCACAGCACTGCTTCAAAATCCAGCTTGAGCAAACAGCCGGTAACCATGCTTCAAAATCTGCTGTTTTGCAACATCCAGGAATACATAGAGAACTTGAACTGCAGCTGAACTTGAACTCCTGTAGTTACTTTGGACAACGGAGACCCACAATGAGCTTGCAGAATGCTTTTGCATCTCCATGAACCTTATAAAAGGCCAACAGTATTCTTAACATATGTCTGGGATGACACTTCAGAAAATTTACCGAAGTGCTGGCTTTAATGTGTCTAGCCATAAGAGAGAAATTAGTTTTCTGTGGTTTGTTTCACGCCTGGCCCTCCTAGGAGGTCAGTTTATATTGTGAAGTGGCAATCTTAGAAACATGGAAAACATACACCCTAGGAAACAAGCAGGCCACCAGTGTACTTTGTGAACTGCAGCCCGCGAAGGAGACACCAAAAGTATCTTTAAGTTACTGCAGAGTTGAGAGGGTGATGAAGAAATGTGAAGCTCTGCATTTCACCTCTAACTTCTCTAAGAACAAAGAGTAACTCAAAATGTGCACTGCAGTCGTTACCCCAGACTGCACTCTCCTCTCCTCCTTGGTCTCAGCAGAGACAGGTTTGTGTTTACTCTCTCTTCTTTAGGCTGAATAAAGAAGCCACAAGAGACATTTGCACCAAAAGAGGAAACAACTGACATAGGATGATCATAAAATTCCAATGTATTACTGGTTTGCCAATGTGGTTTTGATGTTTTTCCTCTGTACACTTAGGGCAGGTGTGCCAAAGGAACACTTCTGATCTGAATTAACGGGAGAGGTAAGTTTCAGAATAACATTCTGCAGTTCAGCCTCTGAACTTTAACCAGCAAAACAAGATTCAGCACGAGATCCTCCCACACTGCTTCAAACACACACACGTGGATATGCACACACTTCTGCAAAGTCTGAAGCAACATAGCAGCTGGCAAAATCAAGAATTAACAGTCAAACTGCATTCCAAAAGAGCTCTTGCACAACAGCCTCTCCTTAAAAGTACCAAGAGCCACATGCCCCACTGATTAAAGACACCTCATTTCTGCAAGTTTTCATGCTTCAACGTTTTGGAGAACGCTGTGTGAACTGTAGTGAAAAATGACGAGTAAAAGCTGATAGAGGTGATAGAATTTAAACAGGATCTGCCTGGGTCAGAGGAGCAGTGAGGTAGTGAAACTCTTTGTATAAACGAATCCAAAAAGAAGAGGTTTCAGTTTAGAGAGTGGGCTGCTTTTAATTTTGCTTGAACTGATTAATCTATGCCCTGATTCATATATCCTGATTGATGGCATCACCCCCCCCCACCACAGAGGAAACACAGAGCAAGAGGCAGACCTTCTCTGCCTTTGCAGAAATCCAGAGCAAGTCTGTTGGCTTCTGGGAGTTACTCTGGGTTTACAATGAAATAAATGAGAGCAGAATCCAGCCCATGAAACCATAAACTCAGCTGCTATCAGGCAGAGTTTAGAATTCACTATTAATATCTGCACTGAGAGCTATTCTGATTACAATTGCAAAATAATATTTTATATCCACTTTTACTATCTTATTCAAATACAGGAAATGAGTCAATCTTCAGAGAACAGAAAGACCAGTCAAAAGAACTGGAGTCAGATAATTCAGCATCCAGCTTTGAAGTGAAGGAAAGGAAAACGGATTCGTGCAAACAGTCTGCAAGTGGGACTGTTAACATATTGCTAAAGGTCATACCCATAGACTCGCTCGGTGCAGTGGTTTCAGTTGTTCTCTTCAAAGCACAAGCAGTCATGTAGATGCCCCACTTCACTAAGTGCAGAATGAGTGCAAACACTGCTCAACAAAAATGGCCACCAAAATCTTCTGGGGTCCTAGTTGAGAAGCCAGAAGCTGTGAGAAGGAACTCTTGCTCTGGGACTGCATTCAGAAATTGCCATAGCCAGGAAAAAAATAGGCTCCCTCGGCTGATCGCTTGCCATTTTATTTACCTCCAATTACTGCCCCAGGATTGCCTGAGAATTCAAGTATCATGCCTGTCCTCTAAAAGAGTAGTTCTCTTTGCTCAGTGGACTGAGAAGAGCCTTGCTGCAATCTGCTCCCCAGCCAGGCACAGGAGGGCTGCTCTGCGAGAGGGACAGTGCAGCAGCACCTGAGAGTCTGGAGCAAGGGCAAGCACAAAGCTGTGAGCTCCCCCTTGGAAAGAGCGGACAAGTCTTAAAGGCTGGTGTCTATGAGAGAGCATTTTAAATTAAAGGTTTTCCATAATAGAGAGGAACATTATTTCTAACATATAATTCCATATATTTTAATGCCATAGGGTACTCTAATTGGAGATACGTCAGAAAATCTTTGAAGAAGAAAAATCGTTAATTACGTACTTGGCTGACTCCTCCTAAACAACAATGGTGCAGCTAGTGTGGTATGGGTGGATGGGACACTTCTCCTGTGGCTCTCTTAAACATTTTACATTTAACAGGAGGAGGACTAAAAAATGACTGATAAATCAAATGGGCAGGAATGATCAGCTATGTGGGTTGAGCACTCCCAGTAGGTAAACTATAAAACATTATTTTTTTTCAAATGACATCAAACTCCACTTCAGTTATGGAAGTCTTTTTCCTTAGTGACCCCAGCTTATAAAGGTCATGTTAACTACAGAGTTGTACTGGTGCCTGAAGCCATTGTATGGTGAATGAGCCATAAGCCTCCCTTGTTTTTTTACTTCTTGTTTGAGCTGCTTTGGGTAATTTTAACCTCCTGGTCAATAAAAGCAGACTGTACTTTCCTGTTCCATGGGTAGAGAGAAGCCCATACAGGCTTGAGGCAGTTGCAGTCCACCAGCAGAATTAAGATTGTGATTCAGCAGAACAGGGGAAAAGGGAGACAGGACACAGCACCAACCACACCAATGAGCACTCACATCCTCCTTGCCCTCTTGGTAGCACAGGGCACACCATGGTGGTGGGGAACCTGTATTTTACCCTTTCAAAGGAGTGATTCCACAAAAGACCTGAGACACAAATATGGAGTCTGGGTGGGAGCTGAGGGCTCCCAGCACAGTGCAGCTCCATCTTCAGAAACCTGAGGGTTAGTCTACATGGAGGCATTCAGGAAAGCTGATTTGAATTAACTCAGCAGAGCATTTTGTGTTTTAAAGTAAATGCATTAATCTACATTAAACCCCTCTCTGCTCTCATCTGTTTCAGTGGTAAAGAAGTATTGTCTGTTCTTTTTCCATTTAAATTAGATTGTCCAATAAAAGATACTGCTTCTTCCTAAAAATCTTCCCTGCCTTATTCAGCTCAACCCTAAGACTCCTTTGTTTGTTAATGAATTAGCTCTTGTGTACCTGTATCGAGGCAATGGCGTAAAAATTCACTTAATAACAATATAGGAATATATCATTACACTAATAAGTATTTTGAACTGTATATCCGTTTGGCTAAATTAATCCTTAGTTTGTACTAGACTTTAATAGCACTTTGATTAACTATTGCATAAAGCTGAACCTACAAACTATCTGCGTTGCAAGTGAATTAAGACAAATATCAGCACACATGTGACCTGGTGGCACAGGGTGTTGTGAGCGTCAGTTCTATCTGGCTCTGGGGGAGGGGGTTAGGTTAACGCAGCAGATCATCCCTCTCTCCGTGCGCCTGGGTGATCTCCGGTGCAGCATGTGCTCACCCATGCAGCTGCAGGGGTTCAGCTTCTTTGCCGCAAACAACCTGATGTGTTGTGCACATGTGCTCTCAGGACAGCGCAGCTCCCCGAGTTTCCTGCCTTTCATCTGCTTATGCCACAGCCCTGTTGTGAAAGGATTTTTGTTTGTTTGTTTCCTACTAGGGTGGGTGTGAAGGTAAAGCAAATGGGTCTCTGGTTTAATAAAATTTTTGAGTCTTTGTTTAAGGATGTCTCATATAGTTATGTCTTCCCTTTGAACAGGAATGATATTTTTTCAAATTTTAATTAACAGTCCAGAAGTGGATAAGCTAAATAGCCATTTAGAACTATGGAAATGTAATTGCTCCACCATCTGGTCAGCTGTAATATTTTATGATGACTATATGAAGAAACAATGTTGTTTTTTTACCATCACTGTAAACCACCATGATGCTTTCAGAGCACAGTTGTGTAGATCTGGATTCTGCCCCAAGGCCATCCTTGAACCTGAAGACCAGCTTCCTGGGCATCATGGCTGATGGCCAGGTAAAGTATCATTTATATTTCCCTTCAGTTATTTTGAAGTTAATACTTACAGATGCTTTGGCTTAGTTTTGACCTTTATTAAGCTAGCAGGAACACGGAATGAGCTGTATTATGGTTTAATCACAATTCCTATTACTGCGTGGTACACAGTTGAGGCAAAGGAGATATCATTCCAAGACCAATGTGATATTCTTTGTATTTACACTGCTACTTCAAAGGGAAGAAAAAAAACGTCATTACCATAACAATGTGCAGTTCATGTATCACAACTATAATAGAACTCTAGTAACTTGCTGGTTACTGTCTTGGAAATTTAAATGTAATAACACAGTTTTGCTGCAAATGTCTGGTGGCAGAGGCTATTTCTTAGGTGCTATTGTAGGAAGAATCTAAATGCATTGGGAATGTATTTATTCTTTCTGAAAGAAAGGACAATGGTGCAAAAACCAGGAAAATAACCCTCAGAAGATGATTATTTTCTTTTAAGTTGGTGACTGGAAAACATGTAGATATTATTAAGAGTACAAATTCTCGGATACAGCTTTGGCAGATTTAAAACTGATGAGATCTTATATAAAGACAAATAGCTAAGAGATGCCTTATGCTGAAATTGCTATGGACAAAAATCTGTGAAAGTCAGTAGGAATTTTACCACTGACTTGAAAGGAATCCAGACTTCATCCCACACTGGAAAGACCTTAGGAAGATTCAACAACTTTAACCCAGCTTGTTATAGCAAAGCATAGTGGGGGGCAAAGAATGGGCAGCTCATTCCTACAAACTGGATTTAGGACTGAATCAATGAAGAAAAGAGAGGTTAACTAAAACAATAGTGACTGCTACTTTGCAGCTAGAGTAGATAAGAGCAGTAAAATTGTTAGGAGATTTTAAATTTTTTTTTTTAAAGATTCCTTTAGTATTTGCCTTCTATTCCTACGAGTTCTACCGGGGGAGGATATGGAGCTGTGGCTGTGTGATGAACCAGTGTGGGGATGCTGCCCTAAGGTTGGTGCTAATGCAGATTTCGCAAAAGCTCTGCCTGCCTGGGGACAATGACAAGGACTCGGCTCCTCACTCTGCATATGACCATCATCAAGCTATTCTACAAGCAGCCAAAAGAGTGAAGCTGGTTACAGATCTGTGTTCTCACCCTCACATCTCCACACTGTCACACACCAGCACCTCCCATCTGCTATGTAAACTTGTTCCTGTCTGCTCTATCACCAATTTTCCACTTACACAAACAAACCATTTCCATGACCCTGATACCTCCTACAGCTTCCCAGCTGCACTACTGGGAGGTTTCAAGCCATTTGGCTGCTGGCCAGCCTCCAGGCTGAGCAAAGCAGGCCTTGATGAGCTCAAGGTGGAACTTCAGCCTTGCAGAAGATCAGTGTTGGGCCTCCCTGTCCTTTTCCCTGCCACCAGTTTTAACTATACTTGTGGGAAACTAACAAATACATTTGAAACTGGCCAGTATGCTCAGAAGTTTTGAGATGGAAACATGAAGGAGGAGATAAGGAAATGGAGAAGAGAATGAACCAAGGTAAAACTTAGAAAACACTGAATTAAAGTATTTACATTATTTTATTCATACCTCACTCATAGCAGCTTATCACAGCAATCAAGGAACTGAAATACTGCCAACAATCAATCCCTTATAGGCCATGGGATAACTGCCAGGTAACACCAAGTAAAGCAGAGAGGAGACAGATAACCATGCATAACCTGCACTACCTAGAACACCAGACTAATAGCAGGATCAACAGAGGACTCAAATTTGTGAACAAATGACTAGTGAGTCATGTATGAAAACTACACAAGTCACCAAATAATTTCTTAACACAAGGAGACAAGATATTGTAATGTGTAGTGATTTGTCTAGACATTCCCTTCCCCTGTGGGCAAATCCTTACATCTTACATAGTGAGAAGTAACTCAAAGAAAATATCCCACTTGGAAGCTGGAGCTATGAACTTAATCGCAGACTACTTCACTTCAATGTTTGCTGACTAGCACGGAGGGAATTTTGCCTGTGATTTCCACAGAGAATACAAGGCTCATTCTTTTGCACAGATGAGGAAAGCATTAGCGCCTTCAGAACATTTCCATTTTTGTCCACACTAACAAAAATACCAGAATTTGCTAAGAGGTTATGGAACTGCACCCTGAGCCTCCTGTGAAACATGACCTTGCACAAACCACTGAATGTGATGCAGAAAAACAGGCTTATGGTTATCTAGGCTCCTAACAGCCATGTCTATGTTAGTGTTTGGGTTTGGAGGAACACTGAGGTTTTGAAGCAAATTCCCGAGTCATCTTTATGGACCGTGTGTTGGTTCAGACCACAGAATGGTTTTGGTGCACACTGACTGGATTCCCTCCCTTATCACATCCATGGCTACTCACAGCCTCTTGACGCCACTGGGGTTTAGATTTAGCTCCCCTCGTTTCAGACTTTTTTTCAAGATCTCTTTCCTTCCTTGAGCAGTGCAGTCCTATGGCACAGCTGGGATCAGTTCCAAGGCTGTGCACTAGAGGGCAATTACACTCATACATGCATGCCGGTTCATTACAATGATATTCTTGCTGTAGTGTAGCGTATGTCAATGCAGATATCCTCAATTACCTGCAGGATCCTGATAACGAAATCATTCACTGCAGGCTAGCAAATGGTACTTTTTAGCTGTCTCCATTGTGTAAAATAGCTTTGCATTTTGAAAATTACCTGAATATCTTATTTTTATCCACCTAGGAGATGAGTTTCCTTAAATAATCCTATTTTCCACTGATATCCATGTAGACATTACTTTTTATCTATCTTTTTAACTTCAATTTAGGAATGCAGCATCAGTGATTATATGTTTCTATAGTCAGCTATTGGAAAACAATTCAGAGTTCAAATCAATCTTTTGTTGCATTAGATTTTATTTAGGGTTGTATGTCTTTTGGAGAGAAATATTCCCAGTTTTTCACTGAGTAAAAATATAACTTCTGTAAGAGTCTGTTTAAAACCTTTGAGCTCAGCAGAGAAACCCCAAATTTTGCTTGTTCCTATCAAGACATCAATTAATTATCTTCTACAAAAAAGGTGGGTTTTTTGTGTAAGATAATGAACTTCTACTGCTTAGAAGGAGTTTGTTTGTCACCTGGTTTCTAGTGCCTCACTCTCTCCTAATATTTCTTAGCCACAACAGCTTGCAGGTAGGTGTGTAGCTTGCAGATGGGAATACCTTTAATGTCTGTCACCAGGAGAAATAAAGCTGACACAAAATTTTGTGAGACCTTAACAAAAAAAGCCTGGCTGAGAACAATTCTTCATGTGAATTACTGGAGACCTAGAAGGTAGGCAGCTGCTGGAGCTGAAGGAGGAGATGATTGTCAATGGCAGAAAAGGGCAGTAATGCAGTCTTCCAAGATTTGGCCAAGCAGAAGTCAGGTAAGCTTTTTGTGAGGTAGTGAGGACTGAAGATAGATTAGAAGGATCTTAGATGAAATAAGAGGTAAGGAAGCAATTTCTTTCTGTTATTATTTAGGTAAAATACAGTAGTGTCTAAAGCAACCAAAATCTGCTTCAGAATAACTGAATCCATGATTCACTTCAAAAAAGAAGTCAGACTTACAACTGTGGGTCACCACATGTACACATTCCATAGGAATTAGATCTAGAACACAAAGGAATAACATCTCCCAGCCAAAGTCCTCATCTGACATACCTGTTTTGATCTGAAGATGTGAGCTAGACTGTCCTGTAATCAAGGACCAGCATACTTGCTGAGCTTCACCTACCAGAAATCGACCAAGACTGGAGACCCTCACCAGGGTCCTGGGGACCACAGCATTACCCCTGGGATTTGAGCCAGTCCTTTCTTTGGTAAAATACTTACTTGGTGTTGCTGAGGAAAGTCTCAGGACTGTGTTCTTCTCTAGCTTCCAAATTCCCCATAGCCCAGAGTTCACCTCTGCAGGTCCAGCAAGATCTCTCCTAGGAGCCCACTTCTCTGGTCAGAGCAGATGTCAGAGGAACCCACTCCTGCTGCTGGCTGTTCAAAACAGGGTGTACAGCTTGCAGCCTCTTATCCCTGGAGAAGCAGCACCTGTTTCTGTTGATGATATTCTGTCAGCTGAACATCATCTATCTTTCCCCTTTCTCCTTAAAAAAAAACATGAAAAAGGTAAAGGCTGCATCAAAATCCCAGCCTGCTATTCCTGCTGCTGCATTTCAACCTCTTTTTAGATCCAGGGTTGGTTTGCTTGCCCACATTTCTCACACTATTTAAGACTATTGGCCTTACCTTTCCTCTGGAAAGCTTATTCAATGAACCTATAGGGCATTTCTTCTGAGTACAATGACCCGAAACTTTGAAAACTGGGATAGGCCCCTTATTTGTAAGTGTGGTTGTTCATTCCTCTTTAGCATTCTTGTTATTGCACACTTACAAACACAAACCACTTTTCCTCTATATTGTGCTCCAGAAGCCTGCAAATACCCCTGACAGGTATTTGTTGGTGAATTGGTGAGTTCTCCTTGCAGTTTGTCCTAAGGATGGAAATGGAGTGGGACAGTACAAAAGAGGAAAGATTCTAGGTCAGGATGTTATCAGTGGAGGATGGAGAATGGAGGGGAGCAATGCGGGAGAAAAGAGGACTTTACTGCACTGCAAGTAGCTCTGACTTACTAAAAGTGCACTAGTCCATAAAAGAGCTTGTGGTGAAGTATAGTACTCTGAGTCATTCCTAACAATTATTAGAGCAATATTAATTATGGATGGGAAATTCAAACATCAGATGGCCAAAAATACAACTCAGATCAGAATACGGCTACTATATGGAAAGGATAAACATAAAAAGTGTAAAGGAAAAATTCAAGTGAAAGAATAAATATACTGTGAAAATATTATAATTTGGTTCCACTAACATGCTAAGCAATCTTCTATTTCTAACTTAAACCCCACGTTTCTTCTTGGGTTCAGTGTTTTTTCAACAGTTATCATGATTTTTAAACACCAGGGGAAGAAAAATTATAAAGAAATTATATGTTTCAACCCCACAAGCCCCCCACAGCCATTTAAAGATTATACTACACTAAGAAATACATTCGTTTATTTAAAAAAATTAGAATGACATGAAGGGCAAAATATTTCTATATTTTAAATAGGAACAGTATTATCGTTACAAATATGGCCACACAACGTTTCCATTAATTAAAACAGAATGCCATCTGGATTTTAATTTTCATATTTATTAAGGCCAGTATCTAACCTGCAAATGGGAATGTACATTATAAACAGCAAAATACAATTATATACAATTGTACATTATATAAAAATATACAATTGTACATTATGTACAATATACAACATTAGCACTGGTGTTTTTCTCTGTCTTTTTGTTTGTCACACTCTTTTCTTATTGATATCAAAACCTATGGATATAAATGCAAAAATGTATGTGCTGATATTTTAGTAGAAGATTTGTAGCAATAATACTCTAATTTGTATTACTAAGACATTCCCTAAGCATAAAGAAAGACTTGACTCATTTTTTATAGATCCTTTACACAGAGAGAGTTTTCACTCAGTAAAATCAGGCATGATCAAGAAGCACATATTGAACAACTCTCATTTACTACATATTAAAGAGAAAGAAACATTTTCACAGTGTTGAAGTAATGGAAAGACCCAGGTCAGGGTTTTACCCAAAATGTTTCTCCAAAGGAAGTGAAAACCAGCTGTCAAAATGTTCCCAGCTCTCAACAATAAACAGAGAAGAGGAAACAAATTAAAGAGAATGAGGTTAAAAATAACATCTGTCTGGCCCCCAAACTAAATTATTATTTTACATTAGGTTTCACTTAGGATAGCAAAGTAGAAGCTGGGAACAAAAACAGCTTGGCTAATGGGAAAAGTATCTAGAAATTATTAGAATAGAATTTTCTATCTTAGGTGGAATAAGAATTCAAACAGCTCAATGTGATCAAGGAAGGTGCATGAGATAACCCTATTCCTAGATGACTAAGAGGACTGACACATGAAATTGTGAGCCCTATAGAAAGGAGTGAAAATAAAAATCTATCAAGTCAGGCTGTTATTGTCTGACTGAAAAAGAGCAAACATAACACCTGTATTTAAAACAGCAAAAAATACCCTGGGCTAGTACAGATCAGTGGTAGCCTGATCTCAGTAGCAAGTAAAGCTTTCTGGTGCACTTTAAGGGAAGCAAATACAGCATTTTCAAGATGTATAAATTATATACAGGGTTTTTTTGCTATGGAGCATCCCCTTGGGTTGTGTGCATGTGCAAGCAATAATAGTGCTTGTTTACTGAAGTAAGCAGGCAATTCAGATCCAGAAGAGAGGATTCTGGAGTAAACAGTCTCTTTAGACCCTTCTGGGGATTCTCCTTCCCCATACCTTACTCCAGTCTTTCCCATGCCCTGAGTCCTCCTTGTCTTATCAATGTCTTCTACCCTACCAGGACCTTATTCTACTGCCTCCTCTCCCTTTCCCTCTCCCCCTCCCCCTCTCTCTCTCCCTCTCCTCTGATGCTGTGTTTTCACACATATAACTAATATATTACCCAGTGGGATTGGATTACCTAGGCACCTATATTTTCAGTACAATATTTTTAAAAGTTGATAGTTATCTGACATATGGGTTATACCACCAATAAATAACGATTAGATATATGAAGGATAAAAAGATTTGAAAATGCAGCATTGGTTTTACTTTATCAAAAATAGATCATGCCTTCTTGTTTTACTAAGATTATTCTTCTGTATAAAATAGACATCGTAAACCTAAGGTTTTACAAAAGCCTTGGATGTGGCTGAGTATAAGAAATTGTTAGTATTAGTTATAGTAGTATATTTGGTACTAATAGTTACTACTAGTATAAATTGTGGAATAGTCCAAGAACTGAAAGATGGATAAAGAACTGGATAACAGAGAAATGCAACTGACTTATTCAAAGATCTTTTGGGCTGGTTGCAAGTTTTTGACAAAATCCCTCCAGAATTAGCTTTTCAAATGATTCTGTTTAATCTTTCCTTTGAAGATGTGACAAGTCCAAAGTGTCAGTCATGTCCTGCAGAGCTAATAAAGACATTTTCTGGCTTAAGTGGCATACTAAACTAACGCAGCACACCTGCACAGCCCACTGTCTATCAGATCCCTTCTTCACCAGGACAGCCAGAGAAGGAGCAGATGAGACCAGGGAGGAAGGGTTGGCTCCAGCAGAAGAGCGGACTGAGCCCCATGTTAACCCCCCACGATCATGTACATGAATGTGAGTGGCTGGAGCCACCTCTGTCAGCTCTGCACTGATCCTCTAGTTTCTCAGAGATTTGTGAGGACACCTAAAGTCCCATTTCCATGTAATTTGCTCCTTTGATATGCATCTGATACTTACACTTGCAAGATGTCTCTTATTCTTTTTATTTGATGTACCAGTGCATGTTGTTCACTTAAGATGTAACAACCCAACATGCATTGTCACCTTCTTGTCCAGTCTCCCCATCTCCTGAGCAGGCACCTGCCTTAATCTTTACAATTCTCTTACAGAGACAGATTTTTAAAGAAAACAGCCTGCCCTAAGGGTATACCAGCCTGTTCAAGTTACCTCACGGGGCACTCACAGGCAGATGGAGGCTTTGCTGCCCCAATTCTAATAGAAAGAAGGCCCACTTTCCTATGAAGTATCTTTCTGTGCTTACCTTCATGGATGTCTGAGGGTATTTAATGGGGTGAAGAGCCAGAAGTAGAGCAAAGGGACATTTCTGGAAAGAAGAGAGGGGAAAAAACCAGCTCTTTGAATATTTAATACTCTTCAGGACAAACAGAAGGCTAGGTGTAGCAACAGCAGGCCTGGTGTAAGAGGAAGGGAGAAATCCAAGGGCAACAGAATGCCAGGACAAGCATGGTAGCTTGCTCTACAACCGTGATTATGGTCCCAGCCTTGCTGTAGCCTCCTCTGGATTAATCTGTTCTCTGTCCCCACTGTCCAGCCTAGGCATGGCTGACCTGAACTTCTCTTCGACACAGTCCCTATTCTCTTCATCTCTCCAGTTTCCTCCCTTTCTATTTTATTCCTAAGATTTCTGTTAAGCTTTCCTGTTATCACCCTGTCCTATTCTATCTAATCTCTCCAATACCTTATCTAATTTAACCTAAATGCTGCCCAGCAAACAACCTAAACTCACCTCCTAATTTGCTTCTGTTCCTCCTCGTAGCACCAATATGCCAAACTCCAAGATGAGTGAGATGACAGGTAGCACTTTTATGTTGAGGGATGAGCTCATTGCTGGTCTGGGAAATATAATTCCAAAAAGCCTGAGCTCAACTAGGCTTAAGGTAGTTTTGGTGGGGGTGGTGGGTTTTAGATGGCTGCACAAAGGAGATGATCATCATCAGTGTATGAGTGAGGACATCTCAGAGAGCAAGATGGAAAGGGTTTTCTACATGTACAAGACGAGCAGCATACGGTGTTAAGGATACAGCTCTACAGAGCTATCTCTAGGGTACTACTGAATTCAGATGTGAAGACGGTGCTAGGAATCTGGCAGGCAAGTGGGAGAACAGAATTTAGTAGGAAAATGACAGAGTAGAAGTAGAAGTTAGCAGTCTAAAATGTTTTATACTGCTAACATGCTAACTTACGGAGATGATGCCAGTGAGTGACAACCACTGCATGTAAAGCACCTCTCTGCTTTGCTGCTGGCTTGTATTCCACCCTCAGTTTGTTGAGTTGTGCATGGCCCATCCCTGGTGCCCAGCAATCTCCCTGTCCTATGTGGTGGATGCTCAGCAATGAGTGCTGACAACTGTGCCAGGCAAAGATTTGCTCCTGATCGAGAAACCTCCAGCTTTCAATTTGCAGTGGCTGAAAGCTCCTTTACAGAACCAGTCAAGTTCAAAGTGCTTCAAGCCAGGGCAAGGGTTTGCCTGAGCATTTTTTTCAGATAATGGTTTTAATTATACATTTAAGGAATAAATAATTCCATGTGATATCTTATCTCAAGCTGTCCACAAGATTTACACAGGAGACAGCAAGGGCATGAAAGAGGGCAAGAGAGGGTATAGAGGCAGTTTTGGCTAAGTCAGGGGCTAGTATGGGAAGGACTGGCTGCATACCATTGTTAGATAAACACAAAGAAATGGCCAGGATTTTGTGCACATGGCTGTTTTCAAATTGCTAAAACACCTCCTGGTTATCCCCCCAATATCTCACCATCTAAAACCAACAGCTTCTCTGCTCCATCCCCTTCCCTAAAATGTATAAATTATTCTAAACAGTAGAATCACTGACATATTTTTCAATAATAGCAATGATAATTCCCTTCCCCCCTTTTCTATAAAGAAAATACCAGAACTTCTAACATACAATTGGGAGCTTATAATAGGAGGCTATTAGCGCTATGCTAAATTTGGGATGTTTCAGAGAATTACATTGTTATGTCTGTTGCTTGATTTGTGGCACATGTACAGTTGCAGTTCAAGTTTCCCTGGAGCTGGAATAGATGTCTACACAAAATGATGTTATAAATTTTACAGTGGATATTAATACGCAGAAGGGGTTGGTCTAAAAACAAGCCATCACTTCTCATGAATGTTTGACATGTGTCCAGTTTTCTGAAATTACGGTGAAAGGCAAGGTCGCTTATTCACTGCACAATCCGGTTATATTTATTTGCATCTGCGTATTTGAAAATCTGAGTTTACATTTTTAAAGCTAAATAAAGTTGCCTTGTGACACTCATATTGTATCTATTACATATTTCACTTCAAAACCTCATCTCTCCTAAAGCCTCTTCAGTGTGCTTGAAGTAGCACAGCAAAAGAAAAGGAATTTTCAATTTAACTAGAGCACTGACATTCTGTTACACAATTCGATCTTGTCTATTTACCTGCTCTTAAAAAACAGAAGACACTAAACAAAAAAAAAAAAAAGAGAGAAAAAAAAAAAAAAAAAAAAAAAAATGCTGAATGAATCCAGACGGCAGTGCCATAGGTGTCTGAATGCATCTGTAGCTTCCCTCTCACTCATCAGTGTAATTGTTGTCATGTTATTCCATTTTTTGATTAGGCTGGTCGGCCAAGCTCCCAGCTTTTTCTGGCCAAACGTTCTTCTGCTGGTTGTCATGGTGACTGCATTGTTAGCGGGGAGAAAGGCGCTGTTGTCTGGCATTGTTCTGTTGTGCTTTAGGTAATGCACGAGGCATCACAAGTGAAGTGGATGGACCTTTTTTGCTCGGCATCATTGCCGAGTATTGAAAATCTCACATAAAAAAGGAGCAAATAGGCCCTAACCAAAGAAATAACCAAGTTTGGGGTGGTTTTTTTTTTTTAAAAAAAAAAAAGAAGAAAGCGCGCCTTATTATAAAGAGGTAAAACAGCTCTGGCGATTAACTGAATAATCTAAGGAAATGCTATAGAAATTATATTTATTACAAGAACAATTGCTGTGATTTGAATGTTACTATACAATGCTAACCATCTGGCAATTTAGCTTGAATATAGTTTTTAACTATTCATTGATATCTCTCCAGCTTGCAATGTCATTTAACCCCAGATTCTATTTAGCTTAAAACACTACGCTTTAGGAGGTGAATGCAATGATTTGGTTTTCTATGAATGTCTACCTTTTTAAGTAAACTACCACAGTTAGTTTATTCCTTTTTATATCACTGTCAGAGTATGTAATCACTGATTTTCCTTTTTTTTTTTCTCCCAAGTAACAGGGTCTTTCTCCAATATTAATTCAACTACCTGAAAAAATATTAAAATATCTGACACTATTCACAGGTTTGACTTTGATGTTCAGACAGTTTTTTAAAAAGACATTTCAGGAAAATTAGAGGAGAAACCTTGAGAAAGTTATTCGAAGAGCTTTAGCTTATCTAAATAGATTGCCAGACAAGATATTGGTATTAAATTGTGATTAATTAACACTTTTGCAGCAGAAATTTACATGTTAAAGATTGAAGGTAAACAATGTAAATCTCAACTGCCTTAAAACAATCAATATGGTTTGATAGTCTCTGATTTTCAGCCTGTGTTCAAATTCATCTGCTGATCCCATTAGGGGAAACCAGCAGGGTACCAGCATTTCTCTCCTGTCATTCCAGGGGGAAAAAACACCTTTCAGCAGAACCTGTCACTGGATGTCACCAAAGTTCCATGGATTTACAGGCAAAACAGCACTAATTTATCAATAAAACTGAGAGGTCTTAAAGAAAGCAAGCAAAAATGAGTATAGCAGGTACCCAGCTTACCTGTAAAGCTGGCAGGGCCAGAACCTGCACTCAAACAGAGATGGACTCACCGTCTTTAGTGGAGCCCCCAAGGTTCACGTGCTGCGTCTTTCAGCTGCCCAATATACCCCACACACAGAGCAAAGTGAGATTTCGACTGCTGGCACAGGCAGCTGAAAAACTGCAGAGAGTGGCTTAAATGGGTTTGCAACATCTGTTGACATAAATTTCCCCCCTTCACATCTGTAAAACGAGAATGCCATTTTCCATTTTCCTCCTTATTTAGTGAGATTTCTTTTGTCTGGACCGTTTATTGAGCTTAACAGGGTGGGGACCATCCTGCACCAGGTGTGCCTCCAGCACTGGGAACCGCTGGTGGCACAGACTTAGCACCTGAAAGAAGTTGTTCCTCTCAGGTGCTCAGCTCCTTCATCTGTCAGATTGGTAATTTAAAAAGAAATAGTAGGAGACACTGATTTCCTTGCAGGGAAAACAATCCAAACACATAATTTAAGGAGTAGCTCTTTGACTAATGCAAATATAATTTAGGTGAAGTTGGAAAAAATGAAATTTTGCTATGAATATGAAAGTTTTAAATTACTATTATGTGTAACAGAAAAATGGTTGGTCCTTTGCAGAAGACAGATTGTCCTATCATAGAGTCCATGTGCTTTTAAAGCTTAAGAGTGGGGATTTTAAAATAACAAAAATTACTTGGGCATCTGTGCCACAATGACTTTCCATGAGTATGGCATCCCCAAATCCTTGTCATTTCCAGTTTTCTCAGAAATTTCTAATTTTCTCAGAAATTACTTTTAAAAGCTAGAGAAATTAGTAGTCTTCATACATTTTGCCAAGGAACATTGAAGTACAGTGACTCTCTTACTTAAAAGTTCACCACGGACTCCAGCTGGCCCCACATTTCACAAGCACTGGTGAGAGCAGGGTCTGGCCACATCAGCAATCCTGCCTTCCCATGCTCCTCTGCTGCGAGATGCTCTGGACACGTGCTCGGCACTTCTGGCAGAGAACATGCACACAAACACCTCTGAGTTTGGCTAGTAAATCAGGATTTATCACACTCGCATACATGCACATAGATTATTTACTCACATGGAAGAGGCAGGTCTGCACACAGCCTCGCATCAGCTAATGCCAGCCTCATCTACGTCAGAGGTATAATTCCTGCTAAATTCCTAATTCTCTTTTAATTCTATGAAATTACTATATAGCCTTGTTCATTTTACCCTTATTAAATTCAGGAGAGCTTTTCCATAAGGGATAGCTTCAGAAACATTAAAATAGGACAATTGCTGGTTTTTGGAGAGCCCTATTGCAAGTGTATTGCCTTCTCAGCTGGAAAAGATGATTACTGATGTCTGAAAAAGGTACTTACAGCTTAGTACACAGTAAACATGTATTCTGTTTTTCTTTTACACTGTTAAACAATATAATACATAGCAGCAAAAATCTACAGAAATAGCAATCAAAACAGACACACTTTAAGAAGAATCCCAATGCTTCTTAATTTGTACTTCATTCCTCCTGTCAGCATTTCCACCCGCATTCGTCACTGAATATTCATTCCTGCTTCTGCCTTTGGGTTGTGTGTGGCAGCAGCCAAGCAGACTCACGCAGGTATTTCGGTGAAGGGGGTGACAAGACATCCCTCCCCCATTCCTGCTGCAGCAGGAGGGTCCCCAGAGCCTCTCTGGTTTGGGAGCGCAGAGCTCCCCCCCAGCCCCCTTTCCCCTGCCTGATGCGCTGAGAGCTCCCCCTCCTGTTACAGTCAACCTTAACAGCAGTCGACAGATTAATATTATTACCTCCTTTTAATTAATTCCTCTCCTCCATTCAAAAAAGCACATCTGGTGCTTTTCAGAGCCAGACAAAGCTTCTTTCTTCCCATCCTCTCCTGAACATCAATTAATAACTTGGCAACAAAAAGAAAATAAGAGTTTGTTCTGCATACCTAACAGTCCCAAGTGGCAGAGAGGGAGAAAAAGGACTTGCTCCAGACAGGGATCAAGGAAAATGACAGAAATGCCAAATCCTGTGTGTTTCTGCATCTCAGCAGGGCTTATTAAGTCAAGCCACAGTGACAGAGCTACTGTAGCTATGCAGTTTCCAGACCAGGGTTGTCTCACATGTCTAACTTGAAGTGCACAAAAAGTGATGTGTAACTCTTCACACCCATTCAGGTAGGTGGTGAACAGTTGATTCCTGTGCAGCTGCTTAAGCCCAAAAGGTGATTTCAGACCTTACTTCCAACATTTCAACTCTCAAACCCACAGTTCAACTTCTAAATAAGAGTGACACCATTTCCAGATTCTCTAAAATCTCTCCTAATACAAGCAGAAAACACACAGCATCCTGAGCACATAGTCCTACATGGCTCCATACCCTCCAAACATAACACAGTGACCAGTGGGGCTGAAGATGATGAGGACAGCTTGCCAGTTTTCCAGAGCAGCTGTATGTCTCTTTGACTAGAGAGATGAAAATAAAGTTCAAAGGAGATTTTGTTATTAAAAAACCTGAGGATGGAGTTTGGCATACAAAAGAACAAGAGTTTGTTACAATCATTTATGCAACATTAAGAGATGCAGGTCTGAACTGTGGCTCTGGGTATGTCCTCACTGGCCCAGGGACTCCCATAAGGCCAGATGTACAGGCCAAGGGAACAGCAAGCCCATAGGAATGGGCACAGTTGAGACCAGAAGTTGCCCAGCTGGCAGGATGGATTGGCCAGCACAGACTATGCACCAAGCGGGGAGCCACTGGTGGCTGCCAGAACCCGCTCACCTCAAAGTCACCCCCTTGGACCTACATTCAAATAAGGCTTGACATTTGCCATTGAATTTTGTGTGTGAGTGGTTCCTGTTTTCCAGCCTGACCTTGAGAACGTTACTGATACCAGAAAACACACATGAAACTTTTCAGGATAAAAAACATCCATGATAAGTAAGGAGTGAAGTCATGGAAGTCCACTGAGTCAGAAACAAATGTGAGATAAAAAATAAAGGAATAATTTATTAGTTTTCAAAAAGGGAACTTGTGCCATATTGTTCTGTTGTCTACAAGCAACTCCAGGACCTCAGTTCTTCAGGTCTCACAGAGGAGACAGGCTTTGAAGTTACTGTCCAAGCTGGCTCTCTTTTAAACTCAACATTATTGCAAACTCAGTAATTCAGGTTTGTGACTCACTCAGGAGCTTAGCTCTCCTTTAGAATTTCCCTCTGATGACGTTTTTGTCCCAGCTTTGTAGCAGCTACTTTCTCCCTTTCTGTCTCCATGTTATTTTATTTCCACCCAAAGAAATTCAGAGTGTGGATCATTTCATGTGGTTTCAATTACAATTCAAAACTCAAGTTCTTCTTAGGAACCCATTTTTTAGATATCCAAGCACCTTGTGGCAACTCTTGATGGTCCTAGGTACATGAACAGTTATATATTTAAAAAATCAAAACAGACATAAGAACAAATTAAAAATGTATTTATGCACATTTTATATTGAACACAAACATATATTTTACATCAGCTGGGAAAATGTCTCCTCATAGGATGGAATTTTACTAGACATGAGGTGAATTTCATTACAACTGAATCAGAAACAGAAAAAAAATGGGGAAAATAGCTATCTGCTGATAAACGCAGATTTTAAAAATGCAAAAATTAATTCAGCTGTATCAAAACATGAGATTCAACAAATTAGAAGCATGCTCACTCTTAAATCTTGCTTTAAAATTGCTATTTTATTATAGAATTGACTGTCACGCAGAACAATATAAGGAAGGGAGCTGTGTTCACTAATCTGCTGTAATCCTTTCAACTCTTTGAAAGAACAAGCAGTTGATAAGCAGGGTCAAGCTGGGTCAGGATTTTGATAGGAGACATCTAAGGAATGCCTAGGTGCTTCAGGAAGGGGATGTGCGTTATTTAGCAAGATGACTAAATCAGCAATCTTGCTCTTCCCTCCATTTTGGAAACCAGCAAATGGAACAGACCATATGCTGTGGGAAGGGTAACCTTTTGGGGGATATAGGTGTAATAACATAAATCCTGATTGAGGCATTATTTTACCCTTTTCTCAGGCTTTGGCTTTAATGAACACCAGCTCAGGTAAGTACATTTTGCTTTGCTGACTGATGGATAAACTGTTTCCCACATCCAATCCTAAAATTTACACGGTGTTGTCAGGTGCTGTAAAGCCATGCCATAAATCATGTTGTCAACCCATTGTCTTGAGTCACTTCTCTCATACACACTTTGGACATATTAAAAATAGATTTCTGCAAAGTGCTTATAAATTGCAGGAATACCAGCTGCACTCATTACAGCTATCATCCGTATCAATTCCAGTGTTGGTTTTAACAGCTGATTACACATATAATCACCAAAAAATGGATGATATGCAATATCAGTAAATATTTTTAATTCATCCACCACAAAGTTCTAATCTGAACCAGAAAAATAAATGAGATAAAATTATTTTAGAAGTACATACCTTGCACTTCTTAAATATTATACAGACTGTGTTGACAAAAACCAGCCACCCTCCGAGAAAATATTTCATTGAAAAGTCAGTATCTGTGGGTTACTGAAAGAAATGTAGCAGTTTCAATGAAAAGAGTAAAAGCCTCTCTCAGACCTCATTTCATGCTTTTTTGTTTCCACTGAGCATATTTTAAGAACTAATCAGCCTTATAAAAGGTACCACTGTTAAGCTACTGTTTGTCTTCGTCTTCACTGCAGCTGCTTAGTAGATAGAGAGCAAACAAAACCAGAATTAAGGCCATTCCATTTAAATTCTTCAGAGTGGAAGACAAGGACTAAATTATTGTGGAGAATTACATGAAGCAAAAGCCCAGGATAAGATAACTATTGTTTATTATTTGCCAGACCCATAGTGGCACTGCATTTACATATTTGTGAAGGGATTACATTAACATTTTATGAGATTAATTGGTAGCATGGGGAGATTCTCTGATATACTGTCCACACAACTTAAAAGTATGCTCCTGTGCTTTCACAGACCGTATGTGGTACATATGGTTAGTGAGAAATGACCCAAACCTACCAAGCTCCCAATCAGTTGTCCTGCATGAAATGTAGGGTGCATTAGAAAGGGGGTGGTTAGTAGGTCAAGAGAGGTTCTCCTCCCCCTCTATTCTGCCTTGGTGAGGCCACATCTGGAGTATTGTGTCCAGTTCTGGGCCCCACAGTTCAAGAAGGACAGGGAACTGCTTGAGAGAGTCCAGTGCAGAGCCACTAAGATGATTAAGGGAATGGAACATCTCCCTTATGAGGAGAGGCTGAGAGAGCTGGGTCTCTTTAGCTTGGAGAAAAGGAGGCTGAGGGGTGACCTCATCCATGTTTACAAATATGTAAAGGGTGAGTGTCAGGATGATGGAGCCAAGCTTTTGTCAGTAATGACTAATGATAGGACAAGGGGCAATGGTTTTAAACTGGAGCATAGGAGGTTCCATGTAAATATCAGGAAAAACTTTTTCACTGTGCGAGTGACAGAGCACTGGAACAGGCTGCCCAGAGAGTGTGTGGAGTCTCCTTCACTGGAGACATTCAAAACCCTCCTGGATGCGTTCCTGTGTGATGTACTCTAGATGACCCTGCTCTGGCAGGGGGGGTGGACTAGATGATCTTTCGAGGTCCCTTCCAACCCCTTAGATTCTGTGATTCTGTGATTCTGTAATGACATTATTTCACAAGGAAAATATGGAGGACATTATTACAGTTCATCATACAGCACAGGTCTGAATCACACAGGATCATAATAAAGACCTTAGTGGATGATTTTGCTTTCCCTCATGAGACACCTTAAACTTGTATTTTCACATCTTTAAGGCAGAAGGAGCAACAGCACAAAAGATCTCTTATGTTAATAACAGGAAATCATTTCACAGTAGTCAAATATGAGTAGAAAATGAGTGGTCAAATGAGTAGAAAATCTTTAGGCCATCAAAAATCCACAAGCTTTTCCTTCAAATTAGGATATATTCCCCGGGAACTACTCTATAAATAATATATAGTGGGGTTTAGTGTAATCTTTAGTAAGGGAACATGCTTTCTTTAGAGCCAACAGTAATACCACTTCAAGAAGGAAATGCTGTGTGAAGAGAGGATCTTGCAGCTCTCTCCCAATTTAAAATCAAGTACATTGGCTCCACAGTATTTCCAGCCTCCAGGAGCCTGATGGCTACAAGGTATGAGTCAGCCCCACCACTCTGACCTCTCAAGTGGTGGTGAGATATGTCCAGGTTTAGTACCCTGTGCTGGCTCAGACTTCCTGCACTCAGCCTTCGTGAGGCTCACTTGACACCGAGGCTGGTCAGAAATTAAATATTGGGACTAGATATCCACAAAGAAAACAAAAGAAGGGGGGCATTTCAGGTGGTTGAAGAGGAACCCCGCCTATGCACAATGCAAGTGCAGGACGAAATGCTCATAGCATGATCCAAGATGGGGAAAGCCGTACAATCTAGCAGGAGAGGTAACTGCTCACACCAACACAGAGTTTGTACCCTTCTTTTTCTGAGCAACAATTTTGATAGAAGATAAGTCTCAAACACCAAATCATTGTGGATTTACAAATAGCCTGGAAACAATCCTCCTTTCCCCCAACCCTTCCTCCCTCCCTCCTTTCCTGTTGCTATACAAATGAGATTTTTTTGCTTATCCTGTTTCATCTCCCAAACCTCCTTCACCCAGCCTGATTTCACCTATCTAAGCTGAGCTGGGAATGAAGGGCATTTAACCACAGCCATATATTACCTGCTGCGGCTGGACTCTGTGAGAGGTGACAGCAGACTGATGGAAGGGTTATCCAGAATACAGATGTGACACCACCATCCCCATCCCCCAGGGGACCAGAGCATAACCAAGCCATCAGGACCCACTGTGTTTACAGGCCGTGTGAGTGATCCCCTCAGCCTGCCAGGAACCAGCAAAGCTTTGCGAGGGAGGTTTGCATCAGCCCGTTAGATAGCTTAGGAACATACCAAGACAATTGGGCCACGCTCCTTTAGTCACATCCCTTCTTCTAGCCACTCACACGCATATGTTTAATTTTATACAGTTCTTCTGGGCTGCAAAACTAGTAAGTGAATGAATTGCAACGTAAGATGAAAAGTAGGTGGGTCATAAATCTTTCAAGTGTCAATAAATCACCGTCACCAGTGGAATTTCTAGGAATACCCACAAATAGAAGAATCAAGTTGGAGCAAGAAAAAACTCTATTTTTTTCCTCCCTTTCTTAAGGAGTACAAAATGGAAAATACTGCTTTACGTTACTCTTCTCTGTGGAATATGCCTGTCTGCATTGGGAAACCTAGCCTATATTTGCATTCCCCATACAAAATGCTCTTTTTTATCTGTTTAGAAAATAAACAGCTTTAGTGTCATACTGCTAAGGACTTTTACTAAGGAAAGAATGGCTTTATACAATCAACTATTGGGTATAATAATGCTGAAGATAACAGTCATTACTAGAGCCACTGAAGAAACACATAAAAATTCTAAAACTATCAGAGGTGACATCTGCAAATAATGTCACTTGCATTCTTACATCTCTGAAACATATTTTGAAACACATAAAAATGCCACTAACAATTCACCACAGAAATGTTACAAGGATGACAGGACTATACAAAAAACAGCTAGAAATACATAATAGCAGCAAAATATGTTTTTCCTTATGTGCATATACAAATGGAAAAAGATGAAAAAAGATTCTGAGCCACATGCCAAAAGCAGTCTGAATATATCTTAATGCAAAAAAAACCCCAAACCACCAAACCCACACTATTTTTTAGACTATTGGAAACTTAACTTGAGCTCAGAATTTAACACCCTCTGTATCCAAAAATGCAGGAACACGTCTGTATTTTCTTGTATGTACATAAGGTCAGAAATCCTTTCCCCCTCATTCACTCTTCTTTCTGACAGATACAGCTACTGTCTTGTTTATTTTATCATCATCTGCAATCATGACATTTGTGTGCCATTTCAAGTACTAAAATAATAATAATAAGACACAGAGATCTGAGCTCTTCCTCCTCTTACTGCTGACTTGACTGGCTAGAATGTAGTTGAGCTGGAGATTGATAAAAAGTCCTAACAGAGAGAGAGGCACAAATGTTGCTTCTAGCTCTAATTTGTTGGAAAGTATGAATTAAGAAACAAGTCATCAACAGACGTATGTCATCTAATGCACTACATGTATTTCTGTCAGCAAGAAACATGCTAGCAATGCTAGCAACTGCCTGATCCTATAGGCTTGAACTTTAATTCCCAGATGATGGTGTACTAAGTCTACAGCATACAGCATTAACAGCAAACCTGGAAAATATATGTAACACAACACAAAAGCTAGTTGCTGAGTTTGATGACATTTAAAAAAAATAAATTATATGGCAACAAATCACAAATGGCTTTATGTATCAATAGTAAAACATTCTTTAATATTTTATCAAAGCTTAGCAAGTAGTTGAGATAAAAAAGAAAAGGAAGTAAAGGATCATATTCAGGCTATGGTTGTAGTTAAGGAACTAAAAGTTACTTATTTGTAAATGTTAGTCTCTTGAAAAGAAGTTTCATAGAGATTGAATGAAATAATTAATCTAACATAAAGAAGGCATACTTGCAACATGTAAATATTGACTGACTTAGCTAATGAGTGGCTGTGTATAAACAGCCTCTTTTTTTTATTTCAACTGGAGTCTAGAGCAGACAGCTTTGTATATTTTACAGTCTCTTGTACCTGAGCCAACAATTGATAGTGCAGGAGATCAAAGCCTTGATACAGAGATGCCAAGCAATTTGTGTATAAATGTGCTTCTTAAAAAGCGATAAGAGCACAAAAGAAGTTTAAAGATACTTTCACCATGATTTAAATGGTAAATAGCTAATTACTGTGATGAGCTGTGTTAAAGTTCTAACTGATGCTAAAAATGTATCAACAGGATAGAAGATCAGAAAATGCTTTCTATTTTTTTTCCACAAGGTTTGTAAAGGAGAAGATATTTTACATTAAAAGCAGCCACAAATATTTCTGTTCTCAATAGGAATATTTCATTTAACTGCTTAATTATTTCTTCAGATTTTATGCAATAAGCTAGGATGTAATTTCACCTGCATAATTTAACTGAGATATTTAAGGAGACAAGTAAGGAAAAAATGCCTTCAACAGCTGTAAGATGCTCACTGGTAGTGTCTGCTCAATTAAAGTAATTATTAATACATTAAAGTCATTATTCACACATAAAGTGATAACATTCAGTCTAAGACGCAAGCCTCTTCATGGTTTCTGTTACAGTTATAGTGCCTGATATACAAGCAGGCTGAGCATGCTATGCCTCTGTAAATCATTGTGTAAAGGAAAGTTGGTTAAAAGTATAAAAGTAGTAAGATATATTTTACAACATCGCTGGGATTGTAGAACAATATGAAGTGTTGCACTATAATGCCTTCAATACTTTGAAACAAAGTATGGATTATGCTTTGATTCTTATATATTGCTTGAAGGGTTAAATTGTGGGCACAAGTATTTTCTACTCATATAAAAAAGTACTTGGCTTCTTCACTTTTTATTATGCAATAAAAGACAAGAAGTCAGGAATACAAATGCAACACTCAGTATTGCTCCTAGAAATGAACATTATAACCCTCACTCTTGACTTGTTTTCTCACACTATCAACAAAATTGGCTGGAACAAAAGGGAAAGGTGAATAACATCTGAACAACGCTTATTTACTGCTGTGTAGTACCAGGAGGCACATCGGCTAAAGAGGAACTGAGAGAGAAAGGCATCTCTCCATGCAGATGTATATTTTTTAAAAAACAGAAAAAGTAGCAACTTGCACTAATTCTGCTCAGTTACAAACAGTGCAAGGCAACAGTCACAACTGAGTTCAGGGGGGACTTGTGTCTGAATGAGTTCTGTGGTGATTTTTAATATAAGGATGCTATTTAACAACACGCTCTATATTGTGTATTCTTGCATCATTAGACCAGCCTGGGCATGACACTCAGCCTGTATGTGCAATGCTGTTAGCGAAAGCAAACAGTGCTGTCTGCAAACACTCCCACTCCAGCTTTCCTCCAGCTAGCTCCAGTAGTGAAAGTGGTGCAAGTATACAATCCAGCAACCAGAGCACATAGCAGACCCCAGCAATCTGAGCAGCAACCCCTGCAGAAGTCTGTGTTCACTCTCCTGTTGCCATTGCACCTTCGACTCCAGCACAGATGTATCTTCTGCGGCAGCAGTTTCCCAAGCATACGCAGAAAGCTATCGCATTGCACTTGGCCCACATCTCTTTGCTTTCCCTGTGCTTTAGGGGGGACCTGAACATAGACTTTGCTCCCCAGCCATGGCTTATTTCACCTAGATGTACTGACACAGGCCTGGAAAACTAATTTTAACATTTTTTCCCCATTTACTCTAATTCAAAATGTTGCAGTAATTAGAAATAAATACTGAGTGGGTACAAAACCCTTTATTGCTGTATCAATAAATAGCTGTGCTCGTACTTATTATACTGCAATACAACCCCAGGTCAGCAAAAGATGAGATATTAAATAAACACCATCAATCATAAAACCAACAGTAAGGCCGAACTGGGATTCTCCTGCCAGTTAAATCTAGGTTTGACTTGGGAAGGTGATCCTGGTAGGACACCATGAGATTTCCAGGCAGAAGGCACTATACCAGAGCCAGACGTGACCCCGTACTGTTGCTGCTGCAGGACTATTTTCCAGCTCTTGCTGAGGGAAGACAAAGCCCTAATTCAAAAGGGAGAATGATATGGGGACCTCATATGACAGTGCAGGTACCATGACCGTGGTGCAGGATGCTTTCCACAGCCAGGGCATGTATCCCTGCTGAGAGGACAGGTTTCACACACCAGCATGAGCTGAAAGCAGCGTGCAGCTTCTGGCTCCAACACAGCAAAGGTGAACTTGACACTAAGCACAGACCCGAGGCAGTGGTTTTGTTCTTCCCTGCCACAGCTGCAGGGAGAGGCTTTAGCCCTCTCCTGCCTCTGGCTCCTATCCCTTGTTCCTCTGCCTTTGCACAGCTCTGGGAAGGGGATTGGTGCTGGCACTGCCGCAAGAGGGATGCCCACAATTCACAAGGGCACAACTACACACACAAACACACTGAGTCTCTCCCGCTGCTGCAAGGTGAGGATTTTTTATTTTACATGGCCTACTCTTTGTTTCCTTTGGAAGTCCTTAGTTTCTTGGTGTGAGCTGGAATGTCCTTTGCTCCATTTGAAGAGGAAAGAAGACCAAATGGGTTTAAAGTAATGACAGTTACTAAAAAACTAATTAAATAAAATCAATTTATTAAAGTCTCAGATTCAGGGCATACTCAGTCGTTGGCCTCTGCAGTGCCTGCACACGCAGACACATTTAGAAAATCCTCCAATAAAATAAAAGTGAATAAGAGATACAGGTCTATAATTTCTTGGGTTTTTTTCTGGTCAAACTGAAAAGGAGTGGGCACAAAACCTGGGACTTAAATAAAAGATTTGCATTCACCTGATTCAAGGGTGGGTGCATGACAATAAAAAAAGGATGGTAAATATGTCCTAGAGCAAAAGACTAAGTGTATTGTATTTATTTAGCTAACTACAGGAGGTAGATTCTAAGGGGCAATTTCGTCACAGTTTACAAGTGTCTGTGTAGGAATCAAAAATTTAATAAAGGCCTCTGCAGCCTGCAGAGGAGAGGTACAACAAGTTCCAATTGCTGGAAGTTGGACCAAGGCAAATTCAAGCTTGAAATGAGGTATGGCACTTCCATAATGATGCCAATTAGTCACTGAAACACTTTGCTGAGGATAAGTGGCGGCTCTCTGGGAATTAGAAAAGCAAGTTTAGCTATACCTTCTTGGGGACATGCTCAGTTTCTAACCATTTCTCCAGTGGAGGGTTTCTTCTACATGGGAAAGAAAACCTAAAAGCAACTGCATCTCTAAAATCTTTTCTCTAGTACTGTGCTTTGTGGTGAATACAGTCATGCAATGATTTGCAAACAGGCATAAATGGTGACATACTGTGCTGAATACTGTCAACATGAATCTGATCATCTCCACACTACAAGATTTTGGAGGGCATGTGGAAAAATGCTAGTGCTTGGGCACTGAATTTTATAGTATTTCTAGAAACCACCCAAACCCATTTTTCTGGCATTATTTTCCCATTGTCAATATTTGTTTGCTTTCTTTTACACCTTTCCATGAACTATTGGTACCTAGAAGAAGCAACTATTTTCATTCAACATTGTGATGTCCTCTGAGACCCTTGATAAAAAATACCTTTCCCATTTACATTAATGATGTGCAGGATCTTTACTGGCTATTTATGGTCCAGGACTGACATTTTCACACACAGGTTCCTGCTTTACCAGAATTTAAAGCAGCTCATGAAGTGCTGTTACTTCCTCAACCCAGTGAATACATGGAAATGCCAGGGACTACAAGAATTCTCCACTTTCCTGTATTTAGGACTTGCCAATCTAGAGAAATAAAATGTTTTCTTGTAACAGATCATGCAGAGCTGGATTTATCACCAACTATAATTTAGCAATCAGATAATTTAGAGTCTAACCCAAAATGGCAAAGCCACAATAGATCTGCAAAATCCAAACAAACTATACTTTCAGAAAATTCTCATAAGTTTATAATCATTTTTCTTACCTGATCTAGCATCTTAGAAACTCCTGGTACCAGCTAATTAATTCTTCAAAGTTTGGCAGGCAAATCTTAAAAATTTCTCAGAGTTGTATATTTCCTGTTTCTTACTGTTTAAGAAGACTACCACAGCTATTTCAAGTAGGTTCCCAAGAAAAATGCTCCTTCCATCCTCTGTCCCCCGTTCATCAATATCTCATTTTCTGTTGGCCCTGGGAAGTCATATGGTCATACAGAGGCTTAAGTAATCTTTATTAGTAGATTCCTAGCTTTGGGATGTAAAACCTCTTTTTTAGCTTGTTTCACAGCCTTAAAGACAGAGTGGCCAAACTTAGAATTATACAGCAGTTCTTAATCACATATATGTTCAACATTACAGACCACAAAAAAACATCTAAAGCTTCTGTAGATGATGAAGGCAAATGAGGTTCTTGGTTTGGGGTCTTTTCCTCTCCTCTCCTGTTCATTGAAAGGATGTGAACACTGTTTATTGTGAGTGTGACCCACTTCCCGCATCCCTCCTGTGCCCCCAGCCAACGCTCCCCACAGCCACCCTTGTTTGCTCCTGGACCTCTCTGCATCAAACCTACCAGGTCCTTCCAAGAAGAAATCCAAGCAGTGGTCATGACATAGGTAGTTCCATGGTCTATGCGCCATACTGAATAAGCCTGGATCTGCTCCCAGTGGGAAGCAGAGGAGAGACTGGGGGCACAAGCATCTCTGCACCCATATCTGAAGGGCCAGGAGCTACCCTTGTCCTTGAATAGTCCTTCACATCTAAGGAAATCACATCCAAATCACATCCTTTATATCCAACAGGCTGTAATACTTGAAAATCTACTCTTTCACTGTTAAAAAGACTGAAATGATTTATTGCTTGTCAGGCAATTACAGTTTATGCAGATTAAATGCCAGAAGGTGTTTCTGCTAGGATTTCACCATTATCTGACATTTTCCAATGTCTGTAGATTTGATGATGTGGTTGAGTTACATTAGCTTTGAAATTATTGACCTGTTCATTACACAGGTAGTAATTTACATCCCCTGCTAATTCACAGAGGCCAAGCTTTCTCTCACTTTCAATTTCTCAATAATATGGACTCAAGCCAACGCTAACTTTGCCTTCTGATCCTGATCCTGCATCTTACCAGTCCTAGAAAGAGTTATTCTTGAAATCATCATGCACCTATTTTAGAGGCTAACATCCCATTTTTCTTTAACAAATTTTCTCTTGAGAAGACTATTCATACTTTTGGACACTGCACATTCAAACAATACGATGTACGTTCATCTACATTAGATATGGGGTGGTAATATTATTTCTTTCTGAGAACCTGAACAGTGGATCTGTTTTTGCATGTATATCTATTCATCTCACTGCATGGGAGACAAGATAAGTAACCCCAAAATTACTATCTCATGTCATAATAAATACATTAAGAATCTTGTGCACATCTCCACTATCAAGAGGAGTCTCCCCTTCTTTTCAGTGGAGTTGGATAAGACTTAAAGTAGCCTTTGGTTTTTTGGGTAGCAAATTGACTTTTTTACAAATTATTCTCCACATACAAGTATTCTTACATCCTAACTTAAGGAAAAAAAACAAAAAACAAACAAAATGCAAGCTGTAGTATCCCATTTAACAGTAACAACAAGGATTTCTAATGTGATGATATGTAATGCCTAGTTTTGGGGTTGATTACATTGGAGTGGACATGCTTAGCTCTTTTGTTATAACCTTCTGCTATTTCTTGCCAGAGTGCCTAATAATTTTTTATGTGATCTTCACAATCTTAATAATCTTACTTTAAATGTCTATGTTGTTCCCATGGAAATTAAGTGTCATATTAAGCCACTACAGATCCCACACTACTCTGTAACACCATATCCACAACTCTTAATTCTTTAATTAATTTAATATTTACACATTGCTGCAAGAAATCTCCCCAAATGCTAAAGCACTAGTAAGAGCAAAACTCTGTTCTGTGAGAGACAGATAAATTAGGTGTTGAGGTCAGGTATTGTAAGCACACTATTGTAATCACTTTCCATCTAGGAAGGCAAAAACTGTCCAGGTGACATGAAGGACAAGTCCCTCTACCCTTTCATAACCAACCAGTTGGCTATAAATCACCAGTTAACTACAGCCTCCAAAAGGTTACTTTAAAAAAAGCTTAAAGATTTTTTTTGTCATAACATTATTCTCGCTACCTATAAAATAGGTATTTGAAGTGTTCTTCCAGCATATTCAAGCATTAGTTAGCCTTTTAATTATATTTCACCCAGAGGAGAGAAGTAAAATCTCTGTTTCATCATTCAACCTGAAACTGCAGATATCAAGACTCAGAAGAAAAAAAAAAAAGATGGCTGATTCTGTGATACTATAACACCTTTAGTTATTGCATCTAGTAAGTGTTATTACTCCAGCACCAAATAGGGGATATGAAAATGAGATTAAAAAGCACCCTTTAAAATTTAAGAACACTAAATTAACCCTGAAGGTTTACAAATGGTGAATTTCCATATTATTTTCCATATAATATTTCCATATTAAAGCACTCTACAAGGTGTTAATAGTCCTAGCAATTGGAAGACTTACATAACTGAGAAATAAATGTCTCTTTTCTAATTTTCCTGCAAAATTAAAGGAAGGAATAATCGAAGATCATTAGAAAATTCAAACTAAACACTGGTATTAATTTTAAATTTTCTAACCAGATCGAAAGATGCTCTGCTTTTATTGTGTAAAGCATAGAAGCAATATACAATGGTTTGACATTTTAAAAGAAATATTTTCAAAGAAAAATGCAGAAAATATCTTTTCTATATTTACATGTCCAATTCAACCTTAGATAACCACTAAAACATAAATTCCGATTGCAATCCGGTTACAATGCACACCAAGCACAAAAGCCTTCTAATGATCTTTGATTAGTTCTTTATTAAATTCATCAAGGGAGAAAAGAAAATTTAATAATCTTCACCATTTGTCATCTCTCTGATTACAGTTTTGATTAGAACTTCCAGCTTTTATTTTCTTCTTTCCTAGTCATTGCTATTACTGTGATAGTGTTTCTTTCCTCTAGTTTAAGAAGAACGAGACAGGGCAAATGAAACAAATTTGTAATTCCAGATATCTATTTAGCTAGGTGTGCTCATGCCTTAATAAAGACTAGCTAGGGATATGAGATCTTGAAAATGCAAAAGAGCCCTTAATGGAACATCTCCACATTCATACCATAAAAATCTTCAGAGTGCCAGGTAAATAATATCTTACTTATCTAATCAGATACCCTAAAAATACCCTATATACAGATTTCTGTAGAAGAAAAAAAAATTCCAACATTGAATAGAAGTTTTAATTTTTTAGAAAATTTTCATTTTTTGAAACTACTATTTTAATATTCAGTGTTACTTATTTAATACAATTAAAAAGATGCTTTACTGCACATTACTGATATCCTTATTGTACAAAACTGGAAAGAAAACTAATTGAAATTATCTAAATAGATGAAACAGTTTTCACAATACCATATACTGTGTCAGTCAAAAATGTGTGCATTTCAGTCTCTGTTAAAAATGTTGAATTTTTTTATATTCCCAATGCAAAGCCTGTCCTGTTACCATGCTGTGTGAGGCAGGTCCTGATTCACTGGGAAGAGCTAAGGGAGTCGCAGCTTTCTTATTTGCAAGGAATACTGAAAAAAACTTGCAGCAACAAGTGCTGTTTTCATCAGCATGCAACAAACACATTAGACAGTCACTGGGTAAAGTCCTGGAGCAGTCCTGAGCCAAGGGATGAAATTGGGAAACCCATCTTTAGCAGGTGAATATTCCAAGCACTGGGCTGGAGAGCTATTCTTTCTCTCCATTCTTCCCTCCACAGCCCAGGGAACCTTTAGATCTTCCGACAGAACTAAATGTCTCAGAACAAACAGAAATCTGTGCTGTCTGCCACCCCTTGTACGTACTGATAACTCTGCACATCAGAAACCTGTGCTTGAATTCCCTTAGGCAGAGGACAGACCTGAGTCCTGGCTGTGGCTTGTGATGCCTGTGTGTAGGAGGCTTTTTCTTGTAATTCTGAGAAATGAAGGAGGAAAAAGGACACCAGCTTTGTTCCAAGGTTATTGCACACAGAGCCTGTGTGTTGCGTGGACTTTTCAATAAAGCACGGCATAGATTCAGAATTTCATGAGGGGATGTTGGAGTGTTAGCTTCTTGAATGCAAGGTAGAGAAAAAAAATCTTTGTTGGTACTGCAAAATCTTTGTTACTACTGAAAAGGAGAAATTCAACAACACTCCTCTTACCCAGACTAAAGCAAAGCTGAAATCATTACAAAGGAACAACTCGAGTCCCCGAGGTTCACAAATGCACATCATGACCTCTCTCAGCCAGGACAGCTTCTCCTCCCTCTTCATGGTAACCAGAAGATTGTTCCTTCACAGCCACCCCTGCAGTACTACTGCTGACTTGTAGCTTAGGGAAGGTGTCTTTAATTACCTTGTATGTTGCTTGGAGCAATGTGCATCAGAGTTGCCTCAAGACCACAATCTTAAGGCTCACCATGACCAAAAACGGGGCACCAATCACCTTGAAACTACTGTTAATACAAGTAAATACAATTATTTATTTATAAACTTCAAAACAGACAACACAATGATTTGGAAAAGTGCAGGGCGTAGCAAGGAAATTATAAATGAACTTATTCCACTTCTCCCACTTTGATTACCCCACTTCTAAGACACTTCTCTCTCTCTAGCTGGATGGTAAGCGGCAAGGACTTAATTAAGCACTCTGGTCCAAGGGCATATTCCCTATCATCACACTGCACATATGAGAAAAGGCCCTTCTCTGCAAGAGGAACATCTTTTATAGCTACACCTTTGAAGTGTGGTTGGGGGTTCTTCGAAATTCAGATCTCCCCTTTCTCTACTTGTTCCCTCCACATACTCCATGGGCAGTTGGTGTTGGAGTTTGGATGACAATATTCTCATCTAAACTGCGCTCCGATTGACTGCTGTCCCTTTGAAAGGCAAGATAAAAATGCCTTCTGTGCTTGGGGAAAATGTTAGAAAAACAATAAATAACCCACTAAGGGATGAAAATCTCATTCCTGCCAGGAGAATGGCTCTGCATAAGTACTTAAAGCCTTTGTGTGCATGGAGCCTAATATTTCAGGTGAACTGATCTTTCCCAGCCTGATCAGCCATCAACCTCTTCATCAACTAATCTTTGTCTTGATAGGTAGGCAGACACTTCTCTCGTGAGTGGGGAGCATTGCTTGACTGGAATATCCACAGGAGGTTTTTCAAGGGTTCACAGCAACTGTCAGCTAAAGGACCTCTCTTTTACTTCAGAAGGGATTCCATCCAAAATCTAAAGGAAGAAATCTCCACTTCCCAACTCCCAGGGGAATGTTTGATTTACATAGTTCTATCAATCAGTTACGTACAACATAGGGATTTCAACATTTCTTATTATTACTAACACAACTTTTTCTCTCTGAGATGTTACTTATTAATTTTGTCTCAATTTGTCTCAATACAAAATAGCTTTGCCCTAAAAGTCTGATTTGTATTTAAACCTATGTGAAATCCTGGACTCATATTACAAGGTTACTCTTTTTGTTTGTTTGTTTGTTTTCCTGTATTTCAGGATGGTTTTTAATGTTATGTCATTATAGGAACTGCTCTACAAAAAAAAAATAATAAAAATGCTTATTGTGATATTTATAATTTGTCTTATTGCAATTCCACTGAATCTTAAGCTCTATATTTTCCAAATCTTTGCATTTCCAAGTACATAAATGAGCACTTTCAGTAGCTAATTGGAGCCCTTTTTCTTCCCCACAGGCTGTCTACAATCTCTTACATGGTCCAGAAAATTATGTGATGTTGCAAATACAAGACATTATATTGGAGCTTTCCCTTGTGAGTAGTGATGTATTTGTCACATGACCCTGGAGGCAGCAGTCATTCATTTGTATCATGTTTGGCTTAACAGTAATAGCAAAATGAGAGGGAAAGAATAATGAGGAGAAAGAATAGAAATAATGGAGACATTTAACACTGGTATTTACAGTAAAATCTGAACATGTCTTCACTGCAGAAGATTCACGATATGATGTTGTCACTAGGATATTAAAGGCTGCATTTTTAAAGTAAAACTTTGCAGTCAGAGTGAAAAAAAATCATCTTCAGCACAGAGAACTTGCAGAAAGCCAGAAAGAGTGAAATTGCAGTGGAGTAGATAGTATCATTGAGAAGAAGTCAAAAGTTTTGCACCTCCTAACTGCTCTTTATTAGAAAATTATTTATTCAATACAAAATAGGTGTTCAAAATGATGATGGGATTAATGAACTTGTTAGCAGAGAAAGTATTGAAATAACTTCATGGTTGGCATAGCTAGTTGTCAGATCAGCCCTCCCTTTCATAGGCACTTATTATAACAGGCAGGGGGCTAACCCTCTCAGACATGGAGCTAATCAGTCCTTGAAAGTCACTTCATCCAGTGGAGTGGAATAATGTACTCTAGTGTCGTTTGTCCACCTCTACCACTTGGAACGATGTTATTTAGATTGTCCATTTTTGCCTCACCAGCTTCCATTTCAAAGAATTATAATTTTTTCAGTGGTATCTTTCATCAGAACATCAGGTTAAATGTGTTGTCTCATACTATCTGCTTTATACCCGACATTTTTCAGACCAGCCTGTGAATATATAGTAAGATAAAGCAGCTGCATAGTTGGAAAGGCTATCCTTTAAGCTTGATTAAATTTTCACAAAAAAAGTCTGGACAAGAAGTAAGATCACGATTAATGACCAAGAACAGTATTTCCAGCAAAGAGTATACTTAATCAGCCTGCTGAACTGCAGGACCCATTTACAGCTGCTGTGCAGATACTGGTAGCTTTCTAGGTGCACGTGCCTGACCACCCTGTGCAAACAGCTGTTCTTTGTCTCATTTTGCAATATTTGTTGCTGCCCTTCTCACCACAACTAGACGCTTTCCCTGCCTGCAAGAATTGGTTCTTTTCCCAAGTCTGGGCTGAGCCTAATTGAACATGAATAGATCCCCTGGCCCCAGAAGAGATCTCTGAACTTGGAGAAGACAAAAGCTGATGAACAAGAACAACATAATAAACTTTTCTTCACTACTGGCTTTTCCTTGCTGTCATTCAGTAATATCAGCAAGTAAAATGATCACAAGGAAAGGCATTTTATAAAGGAGGTACCTCTTTCTCCTAGCCCTTGGATATTCCCCCTTGGGAAATTCCTCGGGTTTCTATTTCTTGTATGACTTATAAAATCAAACTTATTGGCACTTCGGGGCTTTGATACTAGGTGTTACTGAGCCCTTTGAAATAGTTTCACAAGTTAAGCACCTCTCAGTCAAAAACACTAGCTTTCTTCTAATAGTCTTTCAGAATTTTTACTAATGTGTTGAATCTAGAGAACTGTGTATTAACAAGTGGAAATTGTTTCTAGCAAATTGTTCTTCTAGTGAACTTTCTTGAATGTTTCATTACTCAATTAACCATGATTTAAATTAATCAGAAAATCCAGGAAATTAATAAAAGACTAGACTAAGCAATGTTGATGGTTTGATTATGTTATACACAGAATTCTTCTATTCACTGAAATCCTCTTAGTGTGATAACTCCACTCTTCTGATTACAATTATTTCATTTATGTGGTGAATGTGTTTTACTCTTGTTCTAATACCAGTTGTTATTTTAAGCAATTTTTTTCTCCTGTCTGGAGGAGGCTGGTATCAGCAAGAACAGACAGCTTTAGAAATTTGTTCATTCAAATACATTAATAAAATAAGCACCCAGATGTATTCCTCTTTGTAATGCAATAACAGCACACAAGTGGCTACTTTTAAACATGTTCTCCTAGCCATGGGCACATCCTCTTGTGTCTGTGCAGGTATGATGTGTCTGCTTGATATCCATCATAGGGCTTATATAGGGCATCATAGTCTCTAGCTGTCCTTTATCTCATTCCAGTGACTCCCATTATCTACAACAGAACATGAAAACAAATTTTATTTTGCATAAATGATGGTCATTTAAATATCAATAGCACAAAAAGTCATGCACGGGTTTAAGAGAGAGAATCACTTTCTTGATCTGGGAGGAGTGTGGATCTTGCTGCCATGCAGTGGGGAATATTGATGATG
This sequence comes from Aegotheles bennettii, assembly GCA_013398125.1. NCBI lineage: Eukaryota > Metazoa > Chordata > Aves > Caprimulgiformes > Aegothelidae > Aegotheles > Aegotheles bennettii. Next base: position 108,797 of record VZRW01005059.1, read on the forward strand.
CCAGCAGGATGTTTTCAAGGCGATGGTTGTTTGCATTGCTTGGGCTACAGGGTTAAAAAACCCTTGCTCAATTAGCTTTATCTTTTGTCAATGTCACTGCTCTTGTTTGTAGTCACAGTGCATAATATACTCATTTCCTGACAAAACAGTTGAAGCAGAAGGCAAGTTAATCTGAAACCAATGACAATTCATTATGTACATTTTTCTCTTTTGATTAAAGAAGGGTTTCTTCTTTATCTCAAAAATGTTGAACTTATATTAAGGGAGTTTTAGTTCAAGAAAATAAATACAATTTTAAAAAGTCCACCCCATCAACATTTCTTGTAAAAGCAGAAACTTTCCACAGACTGAAGCTAGTTTGTTTAGTTTTATGACATTTAGTTCAGTTAGCTTCATGACATTCATCACAGCATACATAACATGGACCCAATACTAGCTATACCACAAGGTCTGATAGGGCTTCCTACTAGGCTTGGTCTTCTGCTCTCCCAGCCAGGTAAGCGTAAGGAAAAGTCATTGTGCTACAGCAAAGATCAAATGGGGAGGACGAAGAGAAAAAAAGGCAACTGTCCCAGGTCCTATTGCTGCTTCCCTCCAGGAATGGTTCCTGCTACCATTGGCTTGAATAGAGAAATTAGTTGTATTTCTTCCTAACCTTCTCCATCTTGTTACAAATTGTGTTACCTGAAAGGCTAACTCAAGTCTTTTGCACTATAATGAGGGCAATAACAAATAATGGTACTCATGTGCAGTAAATGAGGCCCTTGCCAATAAAAAACTCTTTTAGGCAGATGCTTACATTTTTGGATTTCATAATAGATCAGAAGTAATCTGTGTGGAACCGGATGCAAAATTAACTTAAGCAGAAGTGTAACTGTGGTGTTCAGCAGAACTTAGTGGTTAATAATCAGCTTAATTAAACATATTTTAATAAATCAGAAAATAGAGTAAATTAATTTAAATTGTTACAAATCACAATGGTGAGAAAAAGAGCTGCAGATAATGAAATTTGTTGCTCTCAAATATGCACAAGATCACAGCTTTATCTAGATACAGTTTATGTTTTTTATATGCTTTTTTAATGCTTTTGTTACAATCTTGCCAGAGATTCTTTTTGTATTGGGACTTTTGACTGCTACTGTTCCTCCTTATTTCCCTCTCAAGTGTAATCCCACTAAAATCAAGTTATTACTTCTGTATACAAGTCTGTAAGCAACTGTTCAATGAATCACCTATTCTGCACTTACATGAAAGAACAAATTGATGCTTAATCATCTTATGGGAATAATGGGTGCTTCAAAGGAGAGTGAGGGACCTTTCTGCAACTCTCCTGTAAAACTTGTTTAAAAGCATTTTAAAGTCCATATCTTGACTTTAATTTCTGCCCTAATACATCAGGTGAGATCTTACTCGATAAAAGTGTGTTGAAGTTGTTAACTGAAGTAAATATGAACATTAGCATAAAACAAAAATGAATACATTATGTATAACTTTTATTACTAGTTTAAATCAATTTAACATTGTTTAGAGGAAAGCACAGTTATCTTTTTCAAAATCCATATAGGCATCCTGAAGCTTTGTTCTTGGAGGAACATATGGGGGAGCCCACTGACTGCCCTATGCTTAGTGTTCCCCTACAATGCTTTCAGTATCCCAGGTGAACAGACACTATTCCCTTCCTGTCTTTGTTTATGACTATCAGACCTCTCCAGCATCCTCTCCTATGACGACTCATTCTAAATTTAAGAGCACTGTAATTCAAATATGAGTACAATTATGAGTAGCTCCATATCACATTACCTACTAAGATATGTGCTTAGTGCTGAAGTTGAGGAAATCTGGATGTTAATGTTTCTCTGGTGTCTAACATTACAATGCAATTGAAGCAATGTTTCTGAAAGACCAGTTCAGTATATTAGCTCTCCAGTATGAAAAAATACACTTTCATTGTTGAAATTATTCACTTAAAGCAGCACTTCAGCAAAACATTGTCCACGCTGACCTTGCAATTATATCACATCTAGTGTGTACTGATTTACATACCATATGCTTTTTCACCTGTAATTGAGGCTATTAAGCAGAATGCAGAGGCCGAGCTCCACCTTCTGTATCTAGCAGATTACACAGAAGGTGTAAACTCAGCAAGACACAAGCTGGGGCTGCTGCTGCTGAAGTTACACTGTGAGGGCTCATCGCCAGTCAGAGTAATGCTCCTCCTGTCTGGAACGTGCAGTTCAGCGCCTTTCATTCAGTAGAGATGCTGTCAGTCCCAGTGTAAATCACAAAAACAGCTTAGTAAAAATCATCCTGGGATAAAGTAATCTGGAAAAAAGAATGTGATGACACAGTTTTAATTAGAATTAGACTAGAATCAGAATATTATATTATATTATATTATATTA
>VZRW01005059.1:111228-132700 GCA_013398125.1 Aegotheles bennettii
ATATTTTTTCAATAATTTTAATATTGCTGTTTGAATTACTCCTTGGAAGAGAGGGTATTTCTCTGACTCAATGAGGAACATACAAAAGTGCTGAATTTTAAATAACAAAATCCCTTTCAGATTTAAATAATCATTTGCCCACAAACTTTTCAGAATTTGGGAATTAATGTGTCAGGTTTGTCTGGCTACTAAAAATACCAACACATCAAAATAATTGCTTTCATTCATGAAAAAGTATCTTTAAATAATTTTTTTACAATACTTTGTGTTTTATACACTATTTGTCTTTGGTTATTAATGTACTATGAACTGAGAATACTGATGATCTAATTTGCTTCTGAAAACATGGACAATATTTAAATTGGAAATGTTCCTAGAGGCCCAAGGGAAAGAGTAATAAAAGTAAAGCCATTTTGAGATCCTAATCTGGGATAGTATTTTACATTGTTCTTGCCGTATAAAGTAATTATGGAATCAACTATTAGAAGATGCTGAATTAGAGTCTGGATGGCACAAAAAATCACTGTCATGAAGGATGGGATAAGACATTTGCATGTGAAAGGATTGTGAACAGTATCTATAAAGAATTGTAAATTACTACCATATTTATTATTATAATTTTGTATCATCACAGTCTCATTTCAGCATGACCTGTAAGAATAGATTAAATTAATGTCATTTTCTCTTCTTGTTAACATCTTTATCACAAGAGCAAGCTGTCACAATTTTAGTGTCTAAAATAGTCTGTGAATTACGGAGGGCAGGAGCTGGACCATTTCCCCATTCTGTGCCTTGACTGGCTCACCTCTCGGGGTTCACTCTTCCTTCCTCACCATGCAGGGTGACAATCAGCATAAAAGCTCTTTGTATCCTGCTCTCTGGTAAAAAAAAAAAAAGAAAACCTTCACTGTTTTAAACCTCAAGGTGAGTTAAAAATATAGAAAAACAGAGATAGATGAAAAGAGAGAGAAGGAAGAGGAGGTTTAAATGGAGGCAAGGGTTAGAAAGGACCACACAAGAAAATTAAAGCAAGTATATACATAATTGTTTTAATGAACATACATACACATGTTTAGAACACACACTGTCAAAATAATTGCTTTTATACCTACAACCACCTAGTCCTTCAAAATGATCTGATGATAAGAGAAAGACCTGTCTTTAGGACTTCACTGGCAGTTTTCAATAACAAGTATTCTGAACCTTGAAAAGACCAAGACAGTCACATGAAAATAATTTGGCCTTTGGATATGTTGTCTTTTTATATATATGTACTATGAAAAATAGAGGTTATCATTGGTAAGTTTTGTCTTGTTTTTTTCCTTCCATCTCCTGTTTTCCTTTTTCTTCATCAATTTCAAATAAAAGAGACAGGAAAGACCAAAACATCACCAAGGAATTTCCCCAGTGATATTTTGATATATTTTCTTGAGTATTTAAAAAAAAAATAAAAAACAACAACCCAGAAGTTTTTCATTTAGATACCTGTTAAACAAAAGTTTCAGGGCTTTAAAACTAGTCAGTTCCTCCTTACTCAAACATTCTGTTTGCTTGGTTTTAAGGTACTATTCAATAAGTGAATATTCTTTGAGATGTTGCTGTCACTAATTCAACATTGTTAATCATTGTCTGAGCTGCTACAGTCCACTTGTACCTGTAGAAATGTGGTGTATGTCTCAGATACAAGTTACATGTGATGTCTTATAATTTTCTAGGAAAGTAGGAAGTGGTTGAAGGAAGTAAAATGATGGAGTTTGACTATCAGGTAAAAGAACACTGCATCGTTCCTGTGTGATGTACTGTAGGTGAACCTGCTCCGGCAGGGGGGTTGGACTAGATGATCCTTCGAGGTCCCTTCCAACCCCTAGGATTCTGTGATTCTGTGATTCTGTGATCCTCTCCCTACTGAGTGCAAATAAATACTGCATTCATTTAAAGGTCTCAGATCACATTGTTCTTTGGGTATTTAAAAAAACACCCACCACTGATAAACACAGACAGTAGCTATGTACTGTTTTCCAAATAACATCAATATACTTTTGTACCTTTTAGAAGGGAAAAAAAATAAGGTATTTTTAGTTTGGAGGATTTTTTAATAACTTAAACTCATAATTTGCCATGGTATTTACAAAATCAAACACAAGCATTTTCCTTCAGTGAAAGACCCATTTGTGGTGCCTTCAGGCTCCTGGGGTAAAGTTGCAATGTGACTGCTTTCCTCCAGCCCCCAGTTCCCCATGGAGCAAATAGGACCTCCAGTCATGGAGGAAAGCCCTACTTTTCAGGCTAAATGTTAGCTAGTCAACATGAGGAACTGGATGTGTGGTTATTTCACTAAATACCCCAGCTTCAAATTCACTCTACAAATCCCTGGGATTGTCTGTAATGGCCATATGATCTCATAAATGTACTGCTGCCCCTCTGAACAGGTATCAGGACTGCTGCTGTTGTGTTATCATTATCTTCTTATAGAATACTTGTGCATGGACATAACTATGTTGAAAGGCTTGGCAAAGCTGGTTTCAGGATGCCTCTGCCAATAAACACCTGTGCTGAAATGCTTGAGGACCTGGGGGATGCATGAGAGAAGCAGCAGCCTGAGCTACACCATGCTATTGAAATCTGCTCACCATGCAAGGCTTTTGGAAGACGCTGTGTCTACTCCCTTTAGTTCTCCTCTGCTTGATAATCAGCAGTAAGGTGAAAACAATGGCTTAAACAAGCAGACAAATTGTTCTAACTGCTAATGAATGTATTTGAGGGCTTTGGTGCCTTCTTCATCTAAACATGTTTTTCATTGCTGGCAATTCAGAGGCTCTGCCTTTCTGTCTGTTCATCTGTCCATTCCCTAACCTCTATCTGCCAAGCTATCTGGGTTAAAAAGAATACCACAACCTAATACCAAGACACCAGCTGAACACCAGAGATGACAGAACTGGGGGTACAGTGAAGAATTAGTTTTGGGCAACCTACTGTTCCAGCTCAGCAGCAAATAAAGTGGTTTGCAGCATTATTGCATGCATAATTCATTAGGGTGCTTCTTAGAGAAAAGTAAAACCAAACCCTTGTGGAGTTCCAAAATAATCTCTACCTTCTCTTTGATATGCTGAATATGTTGGCAGCTCATTTGTATTGGGTTTTTTTGGTCTAAGACTATCCAAGGAGTATAACTTCATAACGGTTTCCAGAAGGATTAAGAGAATAAGGCGTAATTTGATGTAGGTCATTTTATTGTCAAATGATGGATTTTCAACGTGGTATATTTATATACTACTAATTCCAGTTTCCATTGTATGTAAAGGATGATTACTTATTTAATGAAGAGACTTCACTGGAACAGAGTTTTGTCACAAGATAATGGTCTCATGCTGTTAACTAAATGGGAAAGCATTTTCTGTAAAATATATACACTCTAATTTATGAGATTAACTGGTACAAAGGGAAGATCCAGAAACAGGATGTGGGCAAACATAAGAAAATATATTATGGGAAAAAGAGTATTTGCTTGTCCGTAACAACAAAAATGGTAACAAACAAAAAAAGGCTACTTTGCTGTATCTTTATCCTCACAATACATGCACACATCAATCGCTGGTTATATCAGTGCAAAGTTATATGCATTTGTAGGAAAAACTAATTGCTTAGAGGTGATTGCTACACATCTGCAGGATTCAACCCTTCTGTCATCGGAGACTGGTTAAACAAAACAAAAGGGTATTTTCTACGAGTTTCTATGCCTCTTGGTTTAGGTAACCCCCGCCCCTAAGTGCACGTTATGTTCTGCATTCAGCACATGTTCACAGAGTGCTCCTACTCCTTTTTAAGTTCTTCTATTTCTATAACCAATAAATTAATTTGCATATAGGAGCTTCCTAATATTCCTGAATGTGGTGTTAATATACAGTTATAAACCCAAAGTGTTAATCAGGACTAGTGAGACAAAAGATCTCCCGAAGGGGAAATTGTCAGTTACATAATCAGAATACATTAAAATCTAGTAGACTGCATGTTTTTAATAAAAAAGAGCAAAATGAAGGGCTGAATTGATAGCCAGCGGACAAAGCTCTCTTAAAAATAAGCCTATTAATGCTTCCTGCAAGGTCAGATCAAGGGTGATGAAATGAGAATTGACCAAACACGAGAGCAATTCCCAGCTAAATAAAAAGCCAGATATTCTTTTCTTCACTAACAACAGAAAATGAACATAGAGACAAGAAGGGTTGATCACTGATGCCAAAAATGTACTTTCCATTCTCTGAGCTTTCTAAAGTCTGTTCTTTTATCCATTTTCTATTTTTCATCATATTGCCATTCTCCCTTTTTTGTCAATGACCTTTCTTAAGTCCAACTCAGCTTCTGCCTAATGACCTGAAGAGGCCTTCTTCACAGGCTGGAAAGCTTTAGATTTAAGATCCCCCTCCTTCATTAGAGTGAAAAGTGAACAGCCTCTATGTGCTGGGTGTTAATGAATGCGAAGAAAGATTTTTTTTGTATGTGTTTTACACATTATGTTCTTGACTCCTTGAGGTGCTACAATAAATTGCTGCGCTTCATTTACAAGGAGTGATAACAGAAGCAAAATGAGGATCTGGCGGCAAATTACTTCTCAGTTCACCCTGGGTCAGGCTGCTGGGGCTAATGAGAAGAGGTGCTCTAATTTTAAATTCCTCCTCGACCAAGCTATTCTTGCATTAATGTTCACTGCTATAAATTGTAAAGTCAAATGAAGGAGCACTGTTGAAAATTAACCAGTATTTTTATCCTTTGAGTACCCAATAGAACATATTTTGGCTTCTGAGCCTGATGGTTATCAAAGGCAGCACAGCTACACCAGCCGCTCCTGCCTCACCACGGCAGGATGCTCTCTGCACTCACCCACCACTGTTTCTGCCTTTTCTTTACACGAGAGGAGGAAATGGTACGGGTTTCCAACAAGATTATAATTTAACCCAAAGAAGAAGGTGCTTAAAGCCAGCCTTTTTGTGTCCCTTTAACAGGACACTGCACACAGACATTAAAATTCGTGCAGAATTACTCTGTCCATTTAATGCTGCCGCATGTTTAATGAATTGTAATTGTGTATATGGAAAGACCCTGCAAATCACTGACCCATTTAGGTCTATGAGCACTTTGTTGCTTTAAGCCCAAAGCAGGATTTGAGTAGTTAATGAGCAACTAATGCAGCACCTGCTTCTCTCATGAAATATCTTCCTAAGCCTATATTTTGCCAATTTAACAAAATCAAATGCAATACAAATAAAATAATAATAAAAAAGACACAAACAAATAAACCCCCCCAAAAGCCCCATAACCCAGGACTCATACTAAAGGAGTTATGCATCTCTAAAGAACACAGTTTCAGATTCTCATCACTGGATTTTTTATTGATAACTTGGCACTGACTGCAACGACATTAATATATTTAAAAAATATATCAACGACAAGGCATTCATTTGTTGTGTGATGTGTCTGTCCTGGTACATTCTTCCATGAAATTGCTACATAACATACAAATTAACCACACTACCCTACTCTAATCATTGTAATCAGTTATGTTTTCATGTGTACATTACTAATATATAAGGTTGTTGTAGTTCTTGTGTGTGGTTTAATTGCTTGTTTTTGCATATCTTGTGTGATTGATGATGTTCTAGAAATCTTTTCCCCGAAAGGAGACTTTCTAAATTACTTTGTTTAGATGCTAATGATTGTATTTCATTAGTGGCCCTCTCATCCAGAATCATCTTTAAATGAATGAATATGCCATAATTAAAAATCTGAATTATGAATTACTTTGAAAGGAGACAACATTGTCCCGATTTCCCACTGCGACTCAGTGTTATTTCAATTATGTAAATATGTTTAATCATTCCCCTTTTGTTTTTCTAATTATTTAATATTAATGTTGCTTTACCCCTTTATTGCTACAAGAAGGGATATGGCATCTTAAATGAGAGTACTTAGACAAGTGATACACAGATGACTAGATTCAAGCAGACATTTACCAGAATGCATAACCCATTTCAAAAACAAACATGCTATTAACATTCATACTAATATAGCAACACTAGCAGTAATTGCACTTCATGCATGTTTTGTCTTTATAAGACTAATGTATTCACAATGTACAATCTCCAATCAATTTTCTTATCAAACTTAAAATCCATTTGTACAACTTTAAATTCTCTTGAAGTGCAGACTTTAAGTAATGAGATTTCTCTGCCCACAGGCTGCACTTTTTCAACAGTTTAGAAAACAGATATAAATTATAAAGCATCTGGACATAAGATCTATTTTTCTCACTGATATAGTCAGTTCTGCTTTATAGGATCAGCAAGCAAATTCTTTCCTGTGAGTCTGAGCAACATGAAAAAAAATCATACAGAATACAGGACTTTTACTGAAATTTGCAAAATCAAGGGACTGTGAAATTAATATCTGTAAAATTATCAACATCATAAATCCACATAAGGGGCTACACATGCTGCCTAAGTGATAATGGGAATTCATTATAAAGTATTTATACATCATGGAAATGTTATGTGAGTTTCTAACTAAATATAATTATAGTCTAAAATACAATAATATGGCAATTGCCTTCAGGCATCCTGAAGTAGAATTCCTACTCCTGAGTATGAGTAGTAACACAACTTCAAAGCATTGTTTAAACTATCTTCATAAATAATCTGAAACATAACCATACGAGACAAGAAAAAAATGTGAGTTTTATGCCCATACCCTTTAAACACCACTGCAGCCCTGTGAAAAAGTGGGAACCTGTTAGTGGAAGCTAATGCATCTGTTTCAGTCTCTATCAGCAACAGCCATAACATTTGTTTAATATTAAAAAGTCTATATTTTTAATTATAGGTTTTACATTTTGCCAACCACCAAGGTTGAAAAGGATCATGAGTATTATCAGTAAAAGCATCCTGCCACTTCCAGTGTGAGTTTTTTACTTTCTACTTCGCAGTTTTTATAGAGAGATTTAACATTGCTGCTCTTTGAGCCTCTGAATTGCATTTGGATGAAAAAAAAATGCCAACAGCATATTCTTGTGTTTTAGATTGTGTTTTAAATAAAACTTTTTGTAGGCAAAAGGAGGATGGTGATTTTACATGGACTTCTATGTATTGATGCAGCCACAGTGATGGGCTTTATTCATCACCTCGCTCTTGCCATCGGAATGAAGGTCCTGCCTGCAAGTGGATTTGTGCATTTTGACAAACACACACACGTCTGGCCAGTTCAGCAAGTTCTGTTATGGCATCTCTTTTTGTGTAGATTTATTTTTTGTCACTAACTGCTTTCATAGTCTTCTTTAGTGGTGCTGACACTAAAAAATTGCACAAGGTAGCACTGCAATTTCCATTCTGTTACAATTTTATGTTTGTGTGTGCGATGTGATCTCTGTAACTAATTTAGAAAAACTAATGGTATTTCTACACTTCAGTTCCAATGAACTACCATTTCTATGGAGACCGTATTTTTTGAGAGAAAATGTTTTCCAAAACAACTTTGAACAAAAGTCAGAAAAGGAGAGATAAGAGAAACGATATCCAAACCTTTATGGGCTGCTATGTTAAAAGTGAAGAAAGCAAACAGCGAGGAAGCTTAGCCTGAAAGCCTCCATTTTATATGTTAAATTTTTCACAAGGCAGTTTGATTACAAAAATTAGGAATGGTAATTGCTACATATAAATGTAAAGTGTCTCTCTTGGCCCAGCACAGGGGATAAAAACCCCCAACCAAATCCCAAACTATAATGCCGCTCTCTGTTCTCAGGATTCTTAAGTATGCAAATAGTTTTTCCACTCAAGATCTCACAGACACAGATCTGGTCAAAGCAAATTACCAAACAGTTTCCATTCATCAGAGAGGAAAAGAGATGATAAGGCAGATAAAACCAATGAATGTAGACATTTTGAACAAAAGCCTGCCATTTTACCCAGGAGATTATCGTGTACTCAAATTCTCTAGTTATATAGGTAGCAGAAACTTATTTTCATATTGTACGATAATATGAGGTGAAATGGCAGATAAAACCTTGCTTCACTGAAGTGAATGACATGATTTTCATTGACATGAATGGAGTAATTTTGTTCCAGGGGGTTTATGCCGTGTGTCATTTTTTCAGCTTTTTTTTTTTTTCCTAAAAATACTAGCTTTTTTCATAGAGCTCTTTAAAGCTCAGTATTATTTGTACAGTCTATGTTCAGCCTGGTCACATGGAATTAACAACCTCAAAAAACAGATCAGCTAGAGTATCAGTTGTCATTCAATTTTCTCATATTCATTTTGTGAGTAAAATGTTGCCCTTTTTTTACATTTTTACTAAGATGGGGATAGTGCATGGAATTATCATGTGGAATGTTACTCTATGAAATGTAAAATACGACCAACCCTCTATTAAAATACATAAAAACTTACTCTTGGTATAAATGCTTATAACGTTGTTACATGGATGTCCCCAAAAGCATCATCTGTGATTTTACTACAGCCTTTTCCTTATAAAATCTTTCATTGTTCAACATTTAGGACCAGACTAAAGACAGAAACCAGACCCTAGCATAAAACCCGGATAAACTTCAGGTGCCAAACTCCAAAGCTGCAATTAAAAATTATCCCTGCTCAGCAGCTGATACTGAGAGAACCTCATCGATTTGGGGGCTTCCTGCATGACCAAAAACCTTGCTGAATGTCACAATTCCTCTGTACATCTTGAACACCCCTGCTCTGCACAGCAGGTAGCAAGCACCTAACTCTGCCCACCTGAGTCCAAGGAGTAGGACATTGGTGCCACAAGCTCTGGTTCAGGTGGTACAAACGACCACCTACCACGCAGCAGTAGGGGCCGTTTTTAGTAGCTCTGTGGTGCCACCCTAATGAGGATGATGACACAGTTGTCAGCTAACTGAGTGACTCTAAACAAACTTTTCAACATGTCTTGGGTGAGGACTAACATTCATATTATGAATAACAATACAAATAATTAATGAAATTATGAATAAAATGGGTTGTTACAAAAGTAAGGAAGATTAAACAGTAAGACTATGAAGTAACATGATTAACACAATACACAGAAGCTGAAAAAGCAGGTAAATCAACTGCAATTAGTGTTCTGGTTATGCTTCAGTTTTCTGGGTTTATGCAGAGACTATCACTGACCCGTTAGAAGAAAAGCCATTAAATTCCTTGTCCTCCCTGTAGTGGACATAAAGAATAACTGATCATCCTCCTCCTCATAACCATCTGTGACATACTGAAAGAACTGTGTCTTGTTCCCTTTTGTGTTTCCCGTCAGCATAAACTGATCCAGACACATCATACTTTCCACACAGTTTAGCAAATATGACTTCTTTATTATACCTGTGGCCTCTCTCTCCAGTGACCTGCTTTGTTCTGGAAGTACCATGGCCAGTGTTAGACACAGCACTCAACAGGAGTAACCACCTCTTGCATCCATGACCTGATGCTCCCATTATCATCTCTCAGAATGAAGTCTGCCTCTTTTTCTGCAAGGATTCCTCCAAATAATTTCTAGTTCTACTGTTGTTTACAATCTTTCTCAAATTATCACCTCTGGGATCTCCTCTGATGTAACAGATAAAGCTAATCTGAGTCTTACTTGTAAATGGATTTTTCTCTGTTCAAAATCTTAGGTTAACCACTAGGAAAAAAATGAGATATTTGTAATTGTTAGTTCATTTTAGAACAAACAAATCACTCCAGACCATAGGAGTGACTGACAGTGTCATTAGTAAACTAGCAAAGTCCATTTTACAGCAAACAGCGTAAAAACTGAACTTCAACACAAAGTTCTTTGCACCCTGATCCAAAATAGGAACTTAACATTAACAGGCACGCAAGAGGTTTTAATAGAATCAGTTTTTAATTGCTTACAGCTTTTTCATCAGCCGCTTAGAATATTAAACCCATCAAAACAACAAAATCTTTAACCTGAACAACACAAAAGATCTAATTTAACTCCACCTGCCTCCCCAGAGCAAGTGCTTACATTACATCACTGCAATTGTTTTGGAGATGTCCTTGTAATAGCTGGAAACACTTAAAGAAGCAGCATCAGAAACAGCTTCAGCTTTATTTTAAAGAAAGGAGCTAGAAGAAACACTTCATTAACAAAAGCCATCAGTTGGGGGAAATTACAGCATTCCAGGCTGCAGCAGAAGCCAGATGCCAGGATAAAGAAGGGGAACCCTGGTCCAGGCCTGGGTCACTTCCTCTGTGCCAAGGGATCTGGTCACAGCGATGTCCACCTGGGTGCTGAGGAGTGGGTAAAGTGAGTCCTGACCTATGCCAATTAAGCTCCTGCCAGTCTGGTGAAGAAGGTACAGGCTGAACACCATGTAGGAACAGCCTTGCTAATGACTTTAGACAGATAAATGTCAGAAAGAATAATTATTATACATTTAAAATTGTTATACTCACCATTTCAGACCATACAAAATGCCTGCTAAGGTTGCCTGACACTTTCAGGGACAAGAGAACTAAGCTTGGACCACCAAAATTAATTCTGTTTTTCCAGTTCAATGGCTAAACTGAAAAACAGGGGCAAAATAGTTTCATCTCAGTTTTTAAAAACTTGCCTTTTTTAGCCTACTTTTAAAAACCACTTCCAGGTTCAGCATCTTGACTCTAAAATCAACATGAAATGGAACACTCTACCTAGACTCAAATCAACTCTAGTTAAAACATTTAGTTAAATTTAAAGCATCCACAAAGAAGGGACTTCTAATGAAAATCATTCATATTATAGAAACAGTGTTTTCCAGCATTAGATCGCTCCAATGGAAAGGCCATACCTACCTACATTTATTTGTTTTATTGTTTCCCCTCCTAGCTGTAATAAGCCAATGTTTGGGATTTGCCGAATTGTTTCTATTAGGTGGTGAAGCTTGTGATTTGAGCCAGATATTTCTTTGCTGCAACTCTTTTTATACACAAAGAATGTACATATCATTCTGCTTCCCTGAGCACAATAGGAACAGACAAGGAACAGTTCATCTGGGCACACTTCCAAGCCTGCCTTTTCAAACACCAATCTGCTCAAAAGAAGCTCGGTCTTGGCTTCTTCTCAGGGTCAATGCTGCTCCCAGTGCTCCTGCCTCTCCTGTTGCGGCTCTTTCCTTTCTGCTTCCAGAGCAAACATCCACAGCTGTGTTCCACCCACTGCCCTTGCTCTGCATTACAGAACAATGGTAATGCCCCTCCTCCAAAAAAAAAATCACCACCTTAGTCTATCAAAGATAGCTTTTCTGCACTATTTCTAACTGTTTTCTGCTTTGGGCACAGACATCTCTTATTTAATTGTTTGCTTTCATAAAGGAACTTGGCTGCATTTTCTGTTCAGTTAAAATTAAGGGAACCAGTGTGCCAAATAGCTTGGCTATGGTTGCCAAATATAAGGTTGCCGGAAACCATTCCCTTCAACACCACAGACCTGTTCATTGTCCAAGTGGAATACAGAACAATGAACTCTTGTAGAACACATCTCTGATTCATCCCCACTTAATTAACAATGCATAGCTGTTTCTTAACCCAAATAGCCTCTTATCCATGGAGCTGTGCCTTGAATCATATTTTGTCTTCTAATGGTGCCTACACCAAAGTGAATAAGTCTAAAAAAATATTTTTCAAGATACACCATTCAGGAAATTTTACCATTGCTTGCAGGCAATTACAACAACAAAAGCCATCTGGGCAAGAAAAGACATACAAATTAAGCAGCACAATAGCAGCTTTCTTTGAGAAAGCTTGAGGAAGAGAAAAGGTCAATCCACCACAATAACTGGTGATGTTGCCCAGTTACGACAAGGGGTTTTGGAAGTCAGGTATTCCAATGCAGGTAAGTTGAAAAGATGCTCTGCCAGAGTGAAAATGGGAACAGAAAAGATGTAGCCCTAGGAACACCTAGCACCCCTCTGGGGCAGGATGCAGAATCTAATAGCCAATCTTCAAGGTAGCTGAGATGCTGAAGCAGCAAAAAAAAAGGATCTTGTTTAATAAACAATCTAAAATGGTGTTCTCTTGTCTTTTGCGTTTTTTTTCACGATTGCAGATCCCCTATTATTTACTCCTTATATTACTAGAATGAAGTAAAATTACTTTTTAAACTTAGGTGTTCTGATGAAGCAGGACCACCTAGTAGCACAGGGTGCCTCATTCACTTGAATACATTTCCAAGATCACATGTAACACTCCTGCAAGAACTGAATCCTAGGTTTGCCAAGAAAAAACTCTGTTGTCCAAGTTTGCAAAGCCCTGCTGGCAAGCATCAGAAAAACAACAGAGAGACAAAATTTTAGTGACTACAATGTTCCCAGATTCTTTCAGAAACACTGTCTTGGATTGTAGCAGTATGGAGCTTTCTCTCAACAGCTTCTCACATTAAAAAAGGGAGAAGGAACAAGAAAGAGATTTCTTTCCTCCCCCATTCATCATGAATGTCACTCCTATGCCATGGTTAAAACTGTAACCAAGATGCAGGGTGTTTTATTCTGGAAATTGGTCTAGTCTGCAGAGAAGGAAAAAAATGTATGGAAGTGTGGAGGCAGATTAATGGCTCTATTGAGTGGACACACAGTCCCACTATCCTGCAGATTAACAGGGACTGGTGAGACAAATTTAAAGAAAATAACTATTTCCAGCAAACCCTCAAACCACCATATGAAATAGGAAATGCAAACATCACATATCAGCTATCACAAAGCAAACAGCAGATGTGATCTCATTAATCCCTGATTTGATATTATGCAAATTGAGAAGCATATTTGTCCTTTCTACATTTCCATCTAGGCTTTGCTAACAAACCCTGTATTAGATCCAAACGAGAGACCCAACAAGGTCTCAGAAAATTTTGAGAAGGATGATTTTTTCTGGTGGGCAGTAGTGCTAAGAACGACACCTCCATCAGAAGAGGGCTGCTCAAAGGCCACAGCAATCTTATTGAAACCAGTGTTTTTAGTAGGAGTCCTTGTTTCAGCCCTTCAGATAAGATGGCCTTGACTACTCCTCCTGTGCCAGGGCAGTGGGAACAGACAGGCACACAGAGATGTGCTGCACACAGAATTGCTGCAGAGAGGGCAAAGAGCCCTGTAGCTCACTGTGTGTCCTCTCATGCTACGCTGTTCTGGTGGCTGGGCACCTAGGCAGTTTCCAGGTTCAAACTCAAATCACAATGACTAAACCTCGGGCTTTTCTGCCCGAGACAATGTTTCTTCTGTGTTGTGTTGGTAATAATAGAATCTAGTTTGCTATCCAGCAGTAATGCAGAACTCGGGCCAGGGCACAGAGTGATAACACTGCCATCAGTGTTAAGTCAACATTGCTTTTGCCCTGGCAATATGCCATGTATATTTTTGCCATTTCATCAGACTGTCATTTACAATACTGGCACTACCTCTTCTCATCTCATAAGTCATTTTTTCTTTCAAGTGCCACAGAGGGATGTCATATACATGAATAATTTTCAAATTTGACCACCAGCCTGAGATCTGGCACTTTCATGCACTCTTTTCATCAGTGTTAGCAACAGTTTGGGCCTGCTGAACTTTTGGGATAGCACCATACTCAGCTTGTTATACTAAAGTTCATGCTATGCAGAATCAGCTAGTTAAACTACATTAAATTAAATAAGCCTGTGTATTCCAGTATCTGCACAGTATTCTTTGTGGAAATCTACACTGGAGGTTACTTGGAGAGCTTTCATAAGGACAGTGACTGTCATGAGGGGTAGCCTGGTTATGGTCTAATATGCGATGTCCTTCAACCAAAGAGAGCCTTTTTAAATGGTTGGGAAGATCTTATTAGCTGCAAGAGAGAATATTGCATTCTAGTTATAAAGAGAAATATTTTTTCTCCCTTATGAAGAGGCATAGCACTACTGTGATAAGAATACATGGGAAAACTCCCACAAAATATTTGGATAAAACATTCACATTAAATGCCGGCAATGTTATGTAAATACTGATTATGATTAAATGCCTAATTAATTATTATTAGTAGTATTAGTATTACATCCATATTTGAACACTTTAATTAAGAACACAGTTCTACTGAGTTCAGTGCTGTACAAATATGTCAGGGGAGAAGCTCCATTTCCTCACTGAGTCTACAATCCAAATACCAAATGCAAAGCAGAAAGGGAATGAAATTCAGAAAGTGACTTACCTAAGGGTACATAGTATGCCACTGTCAGAACTGTGGAAAAAAAATACAAAAAAACCCAAGCCAAACAAACAAACAAAAAAACAAATGATCAAACAAAAAAACCCCAACCAACCAAACAAAAAACAACACAAAAAACCCCAAACCA
Source organism: Aegotheles bennettii (assembly GCA_013398125.1). Taxonomy (NCBI): domain Eukaryota; kingdom Metazoa; phylum Chordata; class Aves; order Caprimulgiformes; family Aegothelidae; genus Aegotheles; species Aegotheles bennettii. The sequence continues at coordinate 125,564 of VZRW01005059.1, forward strand.
ACCCAGTCTTACTGCTATCAGACCACACTGTCGCTATCCAAATCATGAAACATGTAAGCCTATATGGCCCTGCTTATCCACAAACACTTCTTAACCTTCTCCTTTTGCATGGCCCTGTCATTATTTAGTTTATATGTTAACTGAACCATCTGAACATAATCAGCCATGCCAAAAGGCACAGATATTCTTTCTATATATCACAACCTAAACTGGAAGTTTAGCCCTTCTCATGCTACATATATTTTATCTGGGATAATATGACGCGTATGCACACAAACCAAAATCAAACAAAACCCAAGATGTCAAATCAAGGACCCAAGAAGTCACTGAAAAATATCAAGGGATGAGACAATCAAAGATACTTCAAGAAGAAGAGAATACCCTTGTATTAATTTTGAAGACAAAAAACGGCTCTCACAAAAGGAAGCTCCCAGACCCAAGGAGGTACTGATCCTGCTACAAAGTAGGGCTAGTATTCAGAATAAAGAGTAAGACCAGCCAGCCTCAAAAACAGGCTGAGCAACAAAGAGTAAGGAGAAAGAGGCACTCACAACTTGGGTAACAGAGTAATACAATAATACAAGTTGAATTCTCCAACATTTCCCTATGGTTCTATGTCATTTTTATCTGTACTACCAGAGAGCTGCTCTCGGGCTATGGAACCTTGCACTGGGTCAGTGGCACTTGCTGGTCCCAGCTGCAGCATCCTGCTGGCCCAGGAGGACTTGCTGGTCCTGCAACTCTCAGGTAATTGGCACATAGCAGCAGCAGTGTGCAGCCAGAGCAGAGCACACCACAACCATGTAGAAGTATTTCCACACAGTTCTCGGCTTTTTAATGGAAGAGAACAGAGACTTTAGCTTCAAGGAATACAGAAATCTTTGATAGAGTCTGGGAAGGGGGAAGATCCAGTGAAAAACTGGGATTAAAATAAGCAACTTGTGTAACTGCATTTTCCCTGGAGTAATTTTTCAATTTCAGTGGAAGAATAAAAGAAATTTTAGTTAAATAGTTTTGGTCCAAAGCAGAAAATTCAGATTCTGAAATGTTGCCACTGTGACTTGTATTGCCATTCACCACAGGGGACGAGGCTTCCCAGGCTTGGTACAAGTTGTTTTCCCTTCTGGCTGAAATGACCATCACTCCTGGCCTTGATAATATGTGCTCTACAGTCAGGAAATCCATCTCAGAGAGAAAAGTAGACAGACAAGCCACAAATAACTAGAGAACTGTAACTTTTGTAGTAAGCTAAGGTCCAACCAAAACTACAAATCTCTAGTTATTTTGAGGGTTTTTTTCAACTCCAGCCTCAACAACTTCAGTCTCCAAAAAGGCATCATTTCAAGTCCCTGATTTGGATTTTGACATGTTCAGGTTTTCCAAGAAATCTCAACATTTTTAAGGAAAGTACATATTATGAAATGGAAAAAAAATCATAATTTTATTATTGACTATCTTATCTGACACTGAAGAATTGTTTCAGCCAGCAATTTTCAACCAACCTTGTAAAAACATTTGTTTCCACTTGCAGTGCTATTCACACTGGTTTATATTTGCACCTGATTGCAGAATTCATGGACCAGCCTCTGCAACTGTATTTGGAGTTACTTTAAATATAAAAAGGAAAACCCTGCAAGAAACAACACCTCTTTCTTATATTCCCTCTCTGCCTGCTGGAACACAACTTGGGCTGACCTCAGAAATCTTCTTACTTAAAGACCATGTAATAACTTGCAACCAATCCCAGCGCCAGTACAGCCAAGCTGTACTCAGGACCAGATCAAGGGATAAGAAGAAGGTAATTTTCTGTCACCCTTGTTATCCAACCCCATCTGTCATGCAGCAAAAAGCAAGGAGCTAATTCAGTCATCAGGACAATTTAGGATTTTTCTGAATTCTAGAGTTTTTCTGAATTTCTTATCTGCAAGGAGCCTCAGAAGGCTGCCCCAGCAATGGCAGGCAACTGAAGCAAAGCAGCAATCTGAGCTCACCTCTCCCCACCGCAGCATGCCAAATGCAGAAGGAAGCAAGGAAGAACAAAACCTGTGCAAGGTAACCACAGCTGGGACCAGAAATGTTATAAAATCCTGCAGAAAGGATTGAAGGTGTGCCTGAAACATCAGAGAAGAATGAACTTCTGTTTCTCTCTGTAATGGGCTGTCTGTTATGACTTCTGATCCTTCTGTCATTACAACGGTATCTTGAGGATAAACAGCAGGGCTTAGCTATTTCTACAGATAAACAGATATCTGCAGGTCCAGTTACTACTGAATTTGTGCAACTAGAGATGCCCCAAGCTCTCTCATGAGTGTTTCCATGATTCCCAGCCTGTGCTGGGATCTCTGAGTTTCCTCCTTGCTGTCCCCATTAATGGCACATTCTTCTGCTTATTCGTGAGCCCAACTAACAGTGGAAGCTTCCTATGAGATCCCAGAAAGCATGAGGGGGTGACACCAGAAAGATGAAGCAGCCACTAGCACTTGCAAAAGACCTCTAAAGAGCCCAGCAGCGCTGCAGTACACAGTACACAACAGAGCTGCCAAAACTCAGCAACCTGGAGATAGGACTGACTGCCTCCACAGCCAGAAGGTGGACTCAAAGCTGAGGAATTCAAACACCTTGCTAACATTTTGGTGGTCCCACAGGCTTTATGCCTATTAATGACACCAGGAGCAGAGAAGTTCTCTACTGAATCTATGGTGGTCTACTTGAGTCCTGAGATAAATATGCTAGCTGTGGTCACCGTGACAATTTGGGTAGGAGCAGCTCAGCAGACAACAGCCAAGATACAGATCCCCCTCTGACCAGCTTCATTGGATACGTACACAACTCTGCAAAAATCAATACAGTAGCAGCTTTTCTCGTAAAGGGTGAGTACCAATTCAGCAGCACCAACTGGCTAACGAGGAACTGAATCAACAGAGACAAGAGTTCAGTTCCCACTCCACTACCTGGATTATACTGACTGTGAAAAGAGAGGGGCACATATCCTCTTCATGAAGGTGTGCACTAGACCCACTTAGCCTTGCTGCCCAATTTCCATCCCCTCAAACACCACCAGCCCTCTGGACATATTGTACCTGTAACAGATAGAATTGCTTCTAACATATGCATGAATTGAATAACTTAAATTCCAAGAAAACATATTATCTAGTTCATCATTGACATTTCAATGATGTATACTAACCAAACCTTAATTCATCAAAAACACTCCACAAAAAAAGACAAGTAGCAGACACAGGCACTTTAGGTATGGTTTTAGGCAATCAGCCTCCTTTATCACAACCTGAGATTTTGCAAGCATTATTTCACCTTCATTGTGCCCGAAGCTTTAGTTCTCCATGATGGTCTGATCTGTTTTGCCAAGCCCCTTCAGCTGCAGAAAGCTTTGGTTTGCTTTCCAGTTCGGATTCCTGTCTGCCACTTCTAATCCTCATTTTCATTCTTGCCAGCTAGTCATCTGATCTCTTTGATCCTTTGTAGCAAGCCTTGAACTCTGTTTTTATTCAGATTAGAATCCAGTGTCAAGAAGTAATGTTTTCTTTTCCCTGTGGTTTTGCAGCCTTTAGTTTGCTTAAGCTTGTTTTCTTCTTCCCAAGTTTTCAATCGCTTCACCTGCATTTTCTGTGGTTTTAGACCATGATTCTGGCCTGAAAAAACACATTTGAGAAACAGTTAGCCTCTGCTGGCACAATTGCAACTGATGAACACCTTCCATTTCTTCTCTCCGTTTCAGCTCCTCAGTGTTGGTTAAGCAGTAAAGAGGCAGCTGGTGTAAAGCACTGCGAGAGCAGTAAGTTACCCAGCTGCAAAAGGTACTCCTTGGACTCTCATAGCCTTGTAGGTACATAGGATATGGAATAGGGTCCTCCCAGGGCTTATGTTCACTGGGGTGGATGATGCACCCTGAGAGTCTCCATTGTCATATGGGAAGTTCCTGAAAACCCTTTGAAACTTATGGTGGTGTGGGGGTTGTCCAGGCTGGGTGCAGCATCTCAAAGCAACCACCATAGGACAAATGATTACTCCATGTGTGTGTCAGAGTAGATCCCACTGCAGATGATTGACAAACACAACTCATCTGGCTCATGCAAAGGAGGATGGTGCTTGGCTTTAGCATAGATCATCTGGCTGAAGATCTGATGGACAGTAGGATCACTTCTTTGGTGCACAATAATGGTTATGAATCCTTAGTAGCCAGAATCTGTGGTATCACTCTAGTGGGATCCAAGAGCATTTTCCCCAAGGTTCCTTCCCACAAAGAGGGAGGAAGATTTTTCTATTGAAACCAACAAAAATAATCAGTTGAGTGGGGTTGATGAGGCTTGCAAAGTGACATTACTGCCACAAATATCAGTGTTAACTGTTAACTCCCTGTAGAGGAAACTGTTGGGCAAGGTGTTAAATTCTCTGTTTGGATGCATCACTGTTCCTTAATTGGTTTATCGGTATGGACAGTGATGTTAACAGTAGTACAGGTTCCCTTTTCATCCATCACTTAGCAGTGCATTCTGTATTTCCACGCAAGGGGCAAGAGAAGACACTGAGTCTTTAGCTTCAGGGAAATACCATATTCTTAGCCCTCTTTTTGAAGAACCCCACAAAGTTTTTTGAAAGTATTTTTAACTTCCACCAGAGGCTCCCTCATGGAGACTTCAATGTCATGAGCTTGGGTATTGATCTGACATTACCAGCACAGCAGTTGTCAGAACTACACTTAAAAAAATACTGAGATGACTAGTGTTAAGAATGTTAAGCCAAGAATAAACAAATTTTTGCATTCTCTGACAGAAGACAAACATGCTGAACACTCCCCTGAGGCTTGACTTTCTCCAAGTAGGACAGACCATGCCTGCACATGAATCCCAAAGTTTTGGAATTTGGCATTGGCATAGAAGCTGTCATGGATGCAAAACGCTGAATCCTATTGGACAGGGCTGCCAGTTATAGCCTTTTAAAAAAATATCAATTTCAAGTAAGGAAAGAAAAAAGGCTCTTCACACCTTTGTAAAAAGGTTTACGGGTTTAAAAGTTAAAAGGATGAGTTGAGCAGTCATCGGTTTGCATCTTAAAAGTGCTGGGAAAGAGCCATGAATTCTGTGTTCTTTATAGCCTTACATGGAGGCATGAAAGTTCTTGTTCTTGAAAGACCCTGATATTCAGAAGTCTGATTTCTCATACACAAAGCATACATGTGCCTCTGGTTCCACACTGATAGGTACTCAAAGAAAACAATACGTTCTTTATAATAGAAAACAGAGTCCAAAACCAATTTACACCAGACAACCTGAAATCTATGCCATGAAGCCATGAATATTCTGGTTTAAAACATTGTTGACAAATTTTAAGGACTGCCAAGCTACAAAGTTCCCTTAAGCACAGCTAACAAAGAAGTTAAAGGTCAAGGGACCTTTGTAGGATTGACTCAGAATAGACTTTTTCTCCAGGAGGATGAATTACCTGTTTGTGCAATAAACCCCAGTATAGCTTCTCCTCCAGACTCTTCTTGTGCCATAGACCTGGGAAAGGCTGGAGTGTCAGCACTAACTCCGTAGTCTCTTTGCTCTGATGTTCTGACCAGCAATGTTAAGTAAGCAGTGATTCATCAGACTTTTCACAACACATGCAAGACACTGCAGATACAAGCCCTGACTGGGAAAGAGATGGTGTGTGAAGTTTTCTTAATAAATATCCTAAGGAGAGGTGGTCATTTTTCTCTTGGTCTTATCTGTCAGGCATTAACTACTTCCCTGGTTCCCTATGGCTGCAGAGTTTTCTTTTCCTAAGCTGCTTCCTCCTATGAATACATTTCATGCATTTCTTACCTGTGTAGAGCTACTGAGCCATTTGTTGCCATGGTTTCCTTAAATGTTTCCATGTCTGTCCTCTCCTGTTTTCCACAACATACAATTCAAAAATTTTGTCAGTCAGGATTTTAATTACTGACATAAGTCCGCCTAAGTTAACCAGAGACCTGCACCTTTAATCCCACGATATTTGTATTTTATGTTTTGACCTAGTAATTTCCTAAGATTTAACAGAAAACAATTTTTTGTCTCCTAAAGCATTACTTCATTGCAAGTCATAAACAGCATCAAATAAGAAAGACACATACAAAGAGCAGAGCTTACAAACGTAAAAGTCAGCTTCACCTAATTCTGAAAATACAGTTTTTCCAACAGCTTGTCTAACTAAGGTCTTCCAGGTCCCTGTGTTACCTTCACATCCTCTGAAATGTCCACACTGCTTAACAAAGACGGTAAAGAGCTTTGTCCAAATAACAATTTGTGCCTAAAAGTGTATGAAATTTAAAGAGTCAAAGATGATGTCAAATAGGAAAAAAGGGGGCAAGTTCATGTTGCTTTCCTTCCACCTACTCGCACTACATTCAAGTTTCAGTGCTGATGGCGACAAGACCAGCAGGAACCGCCACATTGGCTTGAGTTTCTCTGTCATTTGATTGTACAGATGTTTATGTGCACACACAAGCCATTCGACCAGTCCCTTCTTTAATAACCGGTTGGTCATTCTTAAATAATAAAACCCTCACACGCAGATTTATTTGGCTCATATTATAAGCAGAAGTTGCTTCTGATGAGTTTAAAATATAAAGAATATGAAAATCCATCAATTCAGCAGCAATATTTTGGGCAGCGGATCGCACCAATAGATAACAACACCCTCCTTAGCAGTGACTGCAAGAAAAAACAATTTCATCACACTCAGTAAGGCCGAGGTACTGCCCGTGGCAGCCGTGACCGAGGTGCGCGCAGAGGTGCGCGCGGTGCCTGCCCGGCGCGCTCCGGCTCGCTCTGCCGCCCCCCCGCCTCCCCACATTTCCCAGTTACGGATCACAAGCGCTCTTTGCAGAACTCAGGCGCATTTTCAACCGCACCCCCACCGTCCATCCCCCCGTCAAACCGCTCCTCCTCCACACTGACAAGCACCCCGTAACGGGTAACGAAGCGCTGAGCGCACATTTCCAGAGGCCGTGTGGAAGCCGAGCTCCCTAAAGCCCCCTGCGCGGCGCCGGGGCTGGCGCGGGGTTCGGGCCGTGCTGAGGTCGCGTTAGACAAACGGCGGGTCCCTCCGCCGCCGCTGCCGCCGGCTCAGAGGGGCACCGCCGCCCCAGCGAGA
>VZRW01005059.1:132736-200112 GCA_013398125.1 Aegotheles bennettii
CGCGCCCCCGGCCCCCGGGGGGCGGTGCTGTCGCTTGTGCAAGGCCGCCATCTGCCGGGCACGGCGCTTCCCTGCCCGCCCCGGCCCCGCCGCCTCCGGCCCGCGGGGGAGCCGTGCCCAGCGCCCTGCGGGCAGAACGCGTGGGAATGGCAGTAGAGGTGAGGCGTGAACGCGGCAGAGCCTCCTCGGAAGTGCAAGGGCAAAGGCAGGAGAAAATACCATTCTCTCTCTTTTTTTTTTTTTTTCCAGGCGAAAATGTGATTCCAGGAGGGAGCTGATCACAAGATACGAGTTTATCGTAACAGCCCAGTTGTGCCATCGTCTGGGCATCGTCTGACCTTTGAGGGTGGTGCATGGGAAGCAGAGCTCTGTTTGAGTCCGAGGCAGGCTCCGGTCTTCCTAGGAACAGTCTGGGGGCCTTCAAGAAGAGGAAACCGAGCAGGAGCCAGTTCTGTGCTGTGGGCAAGGGAGTTCACAGCTTCCAATCCTCAAATAGCTACTGAAATAACTACTGCAGGGCCAAATTTAAATGCCCATGTAATCATTCCTGCTCCTGAAAAGCATTCGGAGAAAGGTGCTTATCAGAGGCTAGCTCTAAAGGGAAGGATTGGGGGCGTGAGGAGGAGAGGGAGGCCTGACCACTCAATCATTTTCATCACAGGAATGCTGAATTCCTCTTCCTCTAAGGAGTTTGTTTGGAAAGATCTTCAATGCTTTTATGCCTGAATGTTCATGTTTTTCTCTGGTAAAAAGATTGTGTTCCCTGTACCCAACAAACTACAGTTATGAAGTTATTTTATACATACATACATTTCACCTCTTTTTCTTCTACTCACTGGTTTTCCCCTTAAAAAAAGCAACCTACACCCAAAAAAACCCCAAAACCACAAAATAAACCACAAAAAATTACCATATGTTTTTGGCAAGTCAGAATCTGTGGTAATTTGCAACTCCTTCAGAACTGCTGCCTCTGAATTTTAAAACTACTTACCTCAACAAAAATTGGTATACTGGCAGAGGAATAACTGTCTCAATAGCTGTAGAAGAATTTATATTCATTCAACCTCATGTTGAGGACTTTGCTTGGTAAGACATTGTTTTATAACAGCAAGTTTTACATTTCTGGTTTTTGTTGTTTAAACTGACGAGCAATAAACTACCTTTTCTTTTTATCCTCCATCACTAAAAAGTTAACAATTTCCTACGGTGACAAATGGAGCACAATAAAAAGAGTAAGAACTCCAAGTGAAAAATACTTGAAAAAAAAAAATGTTGAAAAATTGTACCTACTCTTGTTTGTAATGTGTGAAATTATTACAAGTATGTTCACTATGAGGAATATTGATAGATGACTCACAATTTAGCAAAATTCAATAAACCCCATACTGTGCCTATCTCGGTAGGTGACTCATGCATGTTGTATTTCAAGTATCAAATGTTTGCCAAAAACAGTATTTTAAAAAGTAGGAAAATTGTTCAAAAGGGCTTGTGAATAGGTTGGGACTACCCACAGGCAGCTCTTGTGTTCTGACCACTTACGTGGGATTTCATGGCACCACTGCAGTATTCTGCTAGAAGGAGTGCTTAGCCACAGCAGCCCCACCTTATGCACTTCATATGCTTTTTTCTCACATATATTGTACCTTCTTTAAATACACACACATTAGAATTTAATGTGATACTTTAAAGCAGTTGTGTTTTAAAGAGAAAAGCCTGCAGAGTAAACATTTTCCCTACAGAGTCACTGCTCCGTAATTTTATACACATTTCCTAATTTTCCTAGCACCATGCTTTGCTCTTCTAAAAAATAAAATAAAACAGCAGTCTCAAAAGAACTATTCAGCTGGTCCCTGAATGCTGTATGGTTGTATTTTAAATCAAATAACTCAATGTAAAAGTGGCAGAATTGGGCCCACAAGAAGGAATAAGTTTCAGTCCTCACGTTGATACCTTTTAACTGTTTGAACAGCCTTCAGTGTGGCAGGGGAGGCTACTACATGCTGGTGACCCAACAAATTAGCTTGGATTTTAGGCAGTTTTCCAAACTCATTCATACAGATCCCAGGATACATCTGGACCTCATTTTTAACTTTGAGCAGGGTTTATCTGATCCCACATTATCATACATATCAGAAACTCTTTTGTGAAGGCAGAGAATTGTGTACCTTCATGGCACATGGTGAGAAAGGACAATTTTTTCACCAGGGCCTGTGAATTGTACATATTTATAGTGAGTGTGACTTAAGGTGTCTCTATTCTGGGTGACTCAGAACAGGTGAAATATTAGGTGAAATATTTCTGCATGTCCAGTTGCTCCTTCAATTGGTATCAAACAGTGCAACTGCATTACTGATCTTCTCTGCATCTTCCTTCCCGGACTTCCTTTGGCACTTTCACTGCTGAGCTGGCTCTTACTCTGACTTTACTGAGTCCCTTCTGATCCCTGGAAGAAGTCAATAAAATGTCATCTGAAAAGAAATGAACTCAAAGTTCAGGTTGACTAGGGGTATATTAAGTTGATGGCATCACAGCTTTCATATATACAGAAGTGGCAAAACTAAGCACAATATTAAGCTCTGGACTTAAATTTTATGAATTAAAAATGTGACACAAAGCATGTTTTATTAATTGTTTTTTCAACCACTTCACGTTTGCATCCTGTTTTTCTTGCAAAAACTATCAAAAGATCTCATGTGGAAAGTATTGGCAGAAAACATTTGATCTGTTTTAGTTTCATTTAATGAAATTTAGCAACCAGAGAACAAGTAGGAGAAGCAGCATCAATATGCCCAGGCAATTCCCCAAAGGCCTTTAGCAACTGCTTTGTAAGAGGATCATTAGATTCCTGCCTGTGAAATTACCAAAATCGATCTCTTCATATTGACATGGTTGCAAGTTATGTTACTTGAAGGAAAGATTAAATTTTAAGCAGACAAAATATACACACTTTGCTGGTAATGCAAACTTATCCAGTTGTTCTACATTGGGAGTGAATGCATACAGAATATGAAAAATCATAAATAGCATACTCTAAGGCATTTATGCACATGGGAAATCATATTAGTTATCAAATGATGACAGCTGCAATATTAACATTATTAACAAGGGGCCAGAGTGTTGTTTTACTATCCATGCATCATGCTAGGAATGCTTTTTAACATCAGAGACTCGATATTTATCAAGAGCATTTGATTTAATAATATCCAGTATAACAGTACTCCACAGTTTCCATTAGTTTGATTGAACATTATATCTGTCTAAGCAAACCAAGCATTAGGCGCTTCAGTGAAAGTCACTTGTAATAGAGAAAAACATAATGCATGAATATTTCATTAGTAGATGAATACCCATCAAAACTTTACTTGAAATGCTTGAAAGTACCTACTGAATGTTTGCCAGTTATTTCATAATACAGAGATGGTTGTAATGCTGCTGTTGAAACAGGAAAAAATATATTAGATCATTTAACGTACTAAAACAATTATGGTATAATTATAAGGAACATAATTATATGTTCTTGATGTCTTTAATTGTGCAAGCCTCACTAATTAACATTAGAAATTCAATCAAAACAAATTACGCTTTAAAATTTAAGGATGAACTTAAAGAGAAATATCACATTTCCCAAGTCAAACAATTATAACTTTGAATTCCACCTGATAGCAGGCAAACCATTCATATGCATGTTTTCAGTTTCTCTCTTTTTTAATCTCCTAAATTTTATTACGTGTATTTGGAGAGATATATATAGATATGTAGAGAGAGAGATGTATATACACTCGAGTGACTCACCCTTAGTTTAAGTTATAATGTCAGTTTTTCCTGAACCAAAATCCAGTAGAGATCCTTGTGGCCTTTGGATTAAACTTTAAAAGCAGAAGTTCATACTGTGCCTACTGTATTTGGTTGTTTTCTGCACGGCCCTGCACTGTGCATAAACTTACTGTAGGATTCAGGACTCCAGCTCTACCTTCGATTTGTATTTTATTTCCTTCATCTGCTTCTCACTTCTCAGGACTGTGGATTATTTATAGAACAAACAAAACACAGTTTTGTGGGGGAAAGTACTTTCTTTCATAAAGTTCAGACATTTCTTTCATAAAGTTCATGCAGACAATTGAAGAATCGCTGGTCAGACACTTTCCTATACACAGTAGTCTTTTTGAAATAATCTATTTTGCAGAACTGAAATTAGCCTAATTACTTCAAACATGTTGTCATTTTCAGCTTTCTGCTGAAAAGGATTTCTCTGAGACTCAAGCTGGTTCCAATTAAAATATATAGAGTTTTTCTTTGCAAATAAACATTGTGTTTCATATCAAATATGCATCTATGCACCTATTTAAGTTATTGCTGTGCTTTGCAGGAAGTATGGATCAGTTGCTTGTAGCTCCCGCATCTCCAAGGGAAGTCCCAAACATTGGGTCACATTTCATGACATGCCCAGAGAAGCACAGCTCCATGAGTAGGTCACCCAATCAAAATGAATGGGGTAGGAGCATTTGAAAACCTCAAAAAAATATAGAGTAATATTTAATCCAAAAGAAACAAACATCAATTTTGAGGTATTAGAGTGCTAGGTATTTTCATAAACAAAACCAAATTTCAAAGTATCAGAATTTCTTATAGAGTTTTTTCCTCTAGTGAGGTTTGTAATAGCATATTTTCTAAAGCCTAGCATCTTCTTTCCTCCTTTAAAGAATGGCCAAAATGCCTCTGTGGCCCTGGCGTGCATTTTGCTGGTGTTTGGAACGGTAGTACGCAGAGGCAAATAAACAAACAAACAAATACATAAATAAATACTAATAAAAAAAGAAAAAAATAATGCTACATCCATTTCATTTTAAATCAAACCATTACGGAGCAGCTGATTACAATTGGAGAGAAGATATAGAAAGGCAAAAAGCTAGTAGTAGCAATCGGAGTGAATTAACTGAGGTGCTCGGGCACACTCTCAAGAAATGGATTGACTCACAGAAGGAGTTTTAGTGGTGTGAAAACTTGCATTGAGTTTCTTCAGCACATAGAAAAGCAATCTACCTGATTTTCCCAAAAGCAGCAAAGCAATCAGATATGTTAGCGGCCTATTGCCTGCTAAGAGAGATGGGGAACCATGGAAAGCACAGAAACAAGAGAAAAAAACCCAGAAAATCTTTAACTTACACCAATACATTATCAAGAAATATACTTATTTCTTGTAAATTTTGTCTCAAAAATGAATTTTCCAAACACTTTTGGAAAAAAATATAGCCGTAATTTTTATTTAGCTTACTTAGCAAAGAAAGGGGAAAGTAGTAGAAAAGCCATTTTGGATGCTGCGAGTCACTCAGACTAAGTTTCTCCTAGAGCGCTTTTTTCTAAACTTTATCCAATTATTTCAGTCATTTAAAAGCCATTGTTAAACAGAAATTCAAACTTCAACTCAGCAAATGCTAACACATGCGTTAATTTCAATATTTTTTTTCTTTTTTACTCATAATGTGTTGCTGTATTATTTACAGTTGCTTCAATAACATCTTCAGCCCATAGGTCACCAAGTCAATTTGTCTAGTGTTGACCAAGTCTAGAGGTCTTCGGCTGCACAACAGCCAATGGAGGGATTCCTCTGGAGATGTATGGGAGATTTCCAAACCCACTGGTCTGAAAGAGCCCAACTTTCCTTCCCAGCCTTGAAGATACAAAGCTAAATTTAATATTTTTCAGAGTTCTTATTAATGAGCTGAGTCTGACTTGGGGAGCATGTGCACATTTTTTCAGTGTTTTAAATCTGTAATTAAATAGGTTGAGCAAGCACAATATGAGTCTAGAAGGTGAATAACCTGGTCTTAAGACCTAATACTCTGACCACATGTTCTTTTTTTCTTCACTCACGCAAATCTAGCCGTGCCTTTGTCTTAGATGCAAGGATTTCAGCAGCTGGTCAAAGTATTGCACCAGAGCAGAATTACTGTTCTTTAACATATTTTATCCAATGATCAGGGAAAAAAAAACAGTAGGTACCCTGCAGAATGACCTTGTTGAATACACAAATTAAGTCTTATTTGTTAAGTACCTTTTCATCAATGTTATCCATTCACAAAAATTAGCAATGGGACAAATAACAAGAACATAATTTGCTGTACTGGGACAGTGACAAAACAGGGTACTTACCCTGTAATTGTCATTCAGATCAGACAACAGAAGGGGAGACACACTAAACTAATTAAGACACCATGTCATCCTGACCTTATGGCCAAGATCACCAACTTGGAAAATCAGTGATTAAATATTCACAGCTGTTAATTCTCACAGTTTAAGTGAAAGATAATACCATCTTGAAATGTCTGCAAAGTCAATACTGGCTGTGCTTAAATAAACGGCATGGAGACCTCCCAGGGTAGATATAATGTTTTCATATGTATTCACTTGTGAACTGTAACTGATGGTGCATTTTAAGACTCTGAAAAGAGGTGGAATAGTAAGAGGAGGAGGAAATGGTGGCTGTCCCCAAAACTTGCCTTCCCAAGAGACTACCAGGAGAACAGAAGGAATAGTAGAGAGGCTGCTTTAGAGGGATTTTGTTCTCCAAGAGGTGGTAAAGAGTGAGCCACAGGTAATATAAGAAGAGATACAGTATCTGTCATCCTTCAAGGAGTGCTCAAAGAGGCTGGGCTTCAGCATCAGTAGGAAAGCACCAGCCTCCACCAAGTGTAAGTCTCTATCCTGAGCGGTTAAAGCTGGGAGCTGCACTTAGTGTTGTGCACCTAGGTCAGTGCAGGAAGTCTGATGTCACTCCTCACCCTGCGGTGTAACAGGCTGTGATTCATGTCTCTCTAGAGTCACTTGACTGCAACAGGATGTGCTACCCTGGCCCTCAAGGGAGAATAACAGCACGAAAATTGTGTGCAATGTGCTCCTAATCAAATCAGTGTTTTCTTAAATTCTTCCCCTGGAAACCTGAATTTCTGCTACATTTGGATATTCAGGGTTTGTTTTCATTGTTTCTTAAACAAAAACAGGTTTCAAAGCAAGAATTGCAGCTAAATAATTTCTGACTTGCCAACCTGAAGGACAACCCAGTTCCCACCAGTAATGTCATCCTTACCTATGTTATTAACCAAAACAAGAGGTGCTAAAACACTAGCTCTCCATTTGCCTGGCTAACAAGAAAACTAGCACCCAATTTGCCTCACCCTTTTTGGCTCTGGTTTCTTGCATTCAGTCCTTCCATCTTTACTATGTCTTTTGCAGTTTTCATGCATCTTCCACAGTTTTCCTTTTGCCTTGCATGCACTCAGTCAAATTCCCTCTCTGAAACAGGGCTGTCTGTTCACAGAAACACGGGCTGTACAACAGCCTGGAGAAACCTCAGTGGGCCTCTTGACTCCATGACTAGTTCAAAACCTCTAGTTTTTTACTTGAAGGGACCGCTGAAAGCTGTAGATGTTTGTGGTTTTTGACATGGTACAAAGCAGTGTGTCTTTCCTACGCCCATCAACTCAGGTTCAGCTTGTTGCTATACAGAGGTTAATATTTTTTGCGTCTTTATTTTGATGAACAGCAAGTTTGCAAACGTTTGGGAGAGACTGGAAGGAAATAATCAAATTAGTGGCATTCGTCTGGGGCTGGATCCTAGGAAATGCTGACTTTCTCAGTTCACTGACTCCTGAAATCTGACGCTAGTCAGCATATCTAAGCCATAAATTTTCCTCCGAGTCTTTTAATATAAATGTAGTTCCTACTCACTCAAGGAATGTAAAGCTGTTTCAGTGAGTGCTTTGTCTTCATACTCTTTCTACTTGGAAATTAAATCACACGTCTTAAGCAGAATCCATCTTATATAGAGATATTATTATGGGGATAGTATACACCAAAAAATCCCTGAGGGATTTTCTAAAAACTTTAAAACACATCCACTTCAATGTTAAATATCCAGTATTAATATTCTTGCAAAGATATTTGCAAATTAATTCCTTATATGGTATAGCCACAGTACAATGAAAAAAAAATAATGAGAATATTAATGAGAAACTTAATTTTTAAGAGTTGTAATTATACATTTTGGAATACAAATAAATAATCAGTAAATTTTGTCAGAATAGTTCAGACTTGTAATAGTAAAAATCTCACCTGAACAAATTGCAGAACAAAAATTATGAGGTGTGCTGCAAGTGCTTTAGAAGAATGAGTATATTTGAAAGATTGTTGGCAAACAGTATATGACCAAAGGAGAAGGACAACAAATGTGTTAAATAACTTGTATTGAATTCTGTAGCAAATTCAAATTTGGTTTGGCACGATAGATGTTTGAAGTGCTAGCTTGAAATATCTTTTTTATACCATAAACTTTATGCAACTGAAGCCAAAATTGGTCCAGTCTTTGGGGGCATTTTGGTATGAGGAACTGAGTGTCTTTCATCTTTCACATAGACAAGACCTTCTTGTGCTAAAGTCCAAAGAGAAACAATCTCAGTGCCAGCAGTCTCAGTGTAAAGTTCATAGACAACATTAGGTTAAGCTGGTACAGGATCTATAAGGTCGATCACCAGATCCAATGGAGCTGACAAATCTGATTAATAGTGGTCAGTCTTATTTATTGCAAACAAAAAAAAAGACCAAATGAAAAGAGAAATTCTAAATAAAAATGAGCAGATGGTACTTCAGGTCTTGTGCCTGGCGTTAGTGTTATTTTTTAGCCAAAAGGAGAACACACAATAGTTTGCCATTAGATAAAAATTGCTTCAGTTCCTAGACAAAAATTCTCATCCCTTGTAGAAAGACAGGTAATCCCCTGAAATGTAACATATTCCAGGAGTTTTGCTTTTGTTTCCTGTATGTACTTCACATCTGAAATCCTCTGCTGAAGTAAAAATGGGACAAGCCCTACACTAGAAGCAGCAGCTTCAACAGTCAGTGTCCACATCATTGTTCAAAACTAACCTCCTTCTCAAAAGAAACATCATTTCACAAAATAACAGTTTCCAAGAAGCTAGGTCTCAAAACTGCATTTTCCATAGGGTGACTTTTAAACCTTCCAAAATGCTGCCTCATTAATGCCATTTGTCTGAACATAGACAAGTGTATATTTTTATTTATTTTTCTGACTTTCCTCCCTGATATTTAAAACTCATCACAACTCTGAAAAATCTCTTTTCTCATTAGGACTCACTAGCACAGATCAACCTTGTCCCAAGAAAGGAACAAAATCCCAAGCAAGTGCTCAAGCCTCTCCACACTAGGGACATTGCAGAAAAGTGAGCACTGTTTTGTTCTCTGCTGTTTTGCAGACATAAATCTCTTCTCTGATAAAATTCTGCTTTCCTGACAGTAGAAGGTAAAAATTGCCCCTTCAGTAATAGCTTACAGTAATATTCCCATTTTGCTCAACATAACTATTTTGTGGGGCATTCAGGGCACAGTTAGTTGTTTGTGGCAGTGTTAGCCTATTTTAATAAAAAATCCCTCTCAGTTACTAGTTAGTGTGCAAGATCTTAGATAGGATGCTCTGAAAGATCTGTGCATCAATGCTTTGTAAAGGCAAAAGAGAAGGATTGGCTTAAACCCTTGATGAATGTGGTTTAAACTGATCCATCTTACTGTGCATTGCAACACCTATGTATTCAATTACCATTCCCCAACAAACGGGGCAATAACCAGCAACATAATTGAACATGTTAATGCAATTGTCTGAATATGCCCTGTGAATGCCAATGTACTGGTTAAATCAGTTGATGGCAGCGTCCTGATAAGAATTACATTTATTCATTCATTATATCTTGAGCTCCTAGTAAAGCAATTAAAATTCCATTACAGGGTCCACAGAATAAGTAGATTTTAAAAATCTTCATTGTGATGATTAGAAATTCAACAGAGAATATATATTGTTGATTCCAGATGTCTTTTTTTCTCTTCAGAGAACAGCCTTAAGGTATTGGAGGTCACATTTTAGATCTAAAATATGGAGATAATGAGACTCGTCTCTTTTGTACAGCGCTTTAAAATCTCCTGATGAAAAGTGCTGTATAAGACCTCGATATTATTATGATTAATGCTCATAATCACCATCTTGTCAGTACTTTTTCCCCTTCTGACCTTGTAGTTTCCATGTAGTAAAAGGCACTTACCTCACTGCTTGATCAAGCTCTTAAGACAGCTCAGGCAGCAGGTTTATGACTCCTTTCCAGGAGGTGGATTCAAGAATCTACCTAGGTGGCTTGATAAAAGGAATAGGATGCTCTGATAAAAATAAAAAAATAAAAAAAAAAAAAGGAAAGAAAAGTTTTACATTTCCCCAACTTTCAGGGTTTTTTTCTCCTTGGATCACTGTTCTTTTAGGTAGCACATCCGTGGAAATCATCCTGAGTGATTTATTTGAGAGGGGATGCATTAATGATAGTGTTTTAGCAATGGGGGAGCTCTTGTACAGCAGCACTCATTCCACTGTATCAAATTGTGGCTTGTGGGCAAAGACTGTGGATATCTCTCCATTGGATTTTGGCTGGTTGGAACAAACAGGTGAAATGCGGTCCCATCAGATACAGGATTTGGAAAGCACTGTAGAGCAGATGTCAGAATTTAAGGAGTTGTGTAAATTACACTTTGATGTTTTTCTGTTCCTATCATATGTGAGGCCTGAGATCTACTCTCCCAGCCTAAATCAAAATGCAACCACACTGAATGAAACCCTGGTCTTGGTGGAGTTAATGACAAAACCTCCTCTAGCAGTAGATAGAAGACTTCATCTGTCCTCTGGCTATGCAAACAATTATTTTGGAAAGCTTCATTAACAGGTAGAACATTGTCCAGATTTAAAAAAACTAACACATTTCAAAAGATGCACTGAAAAAAGTAAGATTCCAGAGCAATGTAGGTGATTTTACTAGATGTCTTTGAAAACATAGCCACTGAACACACTTTTCCCAAGAGACAAAGTCCCGTTTACGGGTTTAGGACTCGTTCAACGTAAATCCATTCTTAATGACCTTCAGTCATATACTTTCCTATAAAACTAAAATTGATTATTTTTTTAAAACCAGAGATGTTTGAATGTAAGATAAGAGTGGATATAAAGCCTGTAGTTATTTATTCACATACCTATAATTGAGCTGTTCCTAAATAAGCACATTGAAATGTTCTTTTGAGTGACATGTGACATATTTCCCTCCTACCTAATACTATTTCAGAGCAGACATTGTGATAGAAAATTTGCTTATTTTTAGCAAATGTTTAAGAGTTTATTTTATATTAAAATTCACCTAACATGGTGATGATGGACAAGTTTGCACCTCATATGAATAGACATTAGTATAGCTTCACACTAGTGCAGGATCCAGTCTTACAGGAAACTTTTAGAAATTGATATCGTAAAACAAAGAGACAAAGTAAGAACTGCTGTATAGTTGCAGATTAACCAAATATTGTTTTATGAACTTGTTTCATAATGGAATGTTTATTTCTGTGTTTCTAGGCACCATTTCTCCTTGCAAAACAGAACAGATCAGAATGTATTAAGAAAACACTTAATGACATTGTAAATAGAATAGTTGAGCAAGTCCAATTTGATAAAAGCAAGGTGAATTTATTTTAGCTTTCTGTTAGTTCATGCCTTCCTGCTATAAGCAGCATGTATTTGCATTCTAGGACTCAGGAATGCCAGTTTCCTAAGTTCAGGCAGAAAGAAATTTATTACTTATTTAAAATGAGCAGAGGTCAGTATTTCCAGGCTAGAATGGGGCACTGTTCTAACAGGCTCCCTACCCATGGTACCACTGCACAGCTTGTGGTATATCCAGAATTCTGAGGCAAAACAGAAAAAATAAACATTTAGAAACATGGAAACAAAGGAAGAAAAAACAGATCATCAACAAAGAATTAAAAATATATTCTTTATGTTGTAGTCAAAACTTCCCTTCTGAAAACCTAATATTAATTTCCTAACTTAATGAAAGTAGATTGTGTTTTCAGCATTTACAAACACATAACCTACTTTTTTCACAAAACTGTAGCCAACTACAGGAAATGAAAATAAATGCAAATACCTCTGGAAAAGCTTACTGAAATAAATTAGATCAAATTGTATTTTAAAAAGGAAAAAACCCTAGATTTAACCAAGACCTAAACCAGGACAGATATTGTTGGAATATCTGTGGAAATATTTATGTTTCTTGCCACTAAAACTCAAGACAAATTGCCAGAAGTACATACATTAAAATGCTTAATTAGTTCTAAAATAATTCTGGTAACACATATTTATAGCTGTTTTGACCAACAGGTAAGATGCTTGAAAACACATAAACACAGTACCCAAGGAGTAGGTTACTTGTGCCTCAAATTTTCTCTTTTCATGATAATTTTCCTAAGTCAAGGTTCCTACAATAACCAGAAACTCTAAGTATTCTGAGGGACTAGTAGGAAATCCACTTTGATCTTGTTCCACTAAAATTGCCTGCATACAAGCTAGATTCAAACAGGTTATATATTAAACTGCAAAACAAAACCTCATGGTTAAGGTCTGAGTGGGGATGGTGCTACCTATTATCTGTGCAGCCATCCTTAATGCTGGTAGCAGTTTAAGCAGGGTTAACATGGGTATTACTGGAAGAGAGATGGGGAAATGAGTTATATGAGTTTGGTGGTACAAGTTTTGTTTCTGAAAGATAAATATCCAAATTAAAAAAAGGAACAAAAAGCTCTATAACTAGCAGTAGTTACTTAACTACTGCTCAGGAAAAAGGCAAGGAGTTTATGGAAAATGATAAATTAAGAAATATATTTTCATTCTTCAAAACACTTCCCCCACAGTAAATATTTAAACTTATGTAAAGGACATTGTAGAGGAACTGTCAATAGAGCCATCAGAGCCTTTGGAAAATTTCAGCATCTGACACATTTCATAAGCCCAAAATTCCCATATTTCCCTTTTCTTGGCAGTCACAGGCAGGTGATCAATCTTTTTCCATGCTACATCAGTCTTTCTCCACACAAACTCGGATGTCTCTCCCAAATAACCTTGGTTTATATTATTTTTACATTTCTTTGTACATTTTTCTCATTGCTTTGCTGAATTAGTTGTGTTTATTTTTACCTTGCTCTCTGCCAGCTGCACAGATACTACTAGCTGTGAGACAAAAACCTTCACAGCTGGAAACAACCTAAAATAGTTGCTGGGATGATGCCACAGATACACAGCATCAATTAGCAGCGGGAGCAGCTGTTGCAGCAAGCAAAGACCTTCCTGTGTTTGGTTTGCTCCCTTGTCACTTAGCATCAGATGACACCACTCCTCATCAGGAGGCAGTCACTGCACGCGTGCTGCACGACACGCGTTCCAGCACAGAGGGCCAGAATAGTAGCATGCAACAGAAGCTCTATTTTGCAACTGGTAAGTAGCACACAGAGACTTTTTACTGGCCCTAGTGGGCGTAAGCATCTTCCCTTATTGGGAGCAAAGCACAGTGAGTGCTTAGTCATGGAGTAGCTGCCCTATTTTTAGGTGGCCAAGATTTATGGGAGTGCTCTGGCATCTTGGTGACAGTTTCCCAAGGACAATGTATGCCACAGAGGCCTCAAAAACCAGTAATGGTGCTACACAGCTCTGAGTGAGTGTTATCTGAACACATACATCTTTCAAACTGCAATGATGATGATAGCTCAGGCTTCTGCTTCTTGTCCATACTTTCAGGGGAGACAGAGAGGTGGCAGGGGCAAGCGGATGAGAAAGAGAGAGAAAGAGGGAGAAGGAGAGAGAGAAAATGTGGGGCCAAGGTAGAGGTAGAGAAAGGAGAGACGAAAAACAGAAATAAAAGAGAAAAGGTCTCATTAAACTCAGGTTAAATTATGGGGCAGATAATAAGTCTATTTCATTAAATTAGTGTTGTTGAAGCAAATACAATTAGCTCCCAGTACCGCATGTGTATGCAGGTTCATATCCCGAGGATGTTGTTCCATCAGGAATCCAAGATACCGTCACGCATCAATCTACAATAATCCTGCTGCGGATCATGAACAGAATTACTTGAAACATCTTAACTTCCCTGGCAAGTCTTTCTAAATGATAAAACATATAGGAGTACTGTGTACAAGGCATTTGGAGGAAACCATGAAATGAAATGCAAAGAAATAAGCTTGCCTGGGACAAGCTGCAACTTGGCAACATACAGAGATTTCAATGCCATTGAGAAAGAGTGCTTTAGAAGTTGGATTTTGTTAGAAAGGTAAATGAAGCACATCACATTAATTCTGTCCAACTATTTCGCTTCTCATTTCTCAATATATACAAAATTAAGCATAAAAATTAATACAAGACTTCAGTAGGTCTTTAAGAAGCACAAACAGAGCACAGGATAAATAAGAAATATTCAGCCATATTTTTGTGAATACTTTGAAATAGCAGTATCACAAAATGCTACACTATCGTGAGATAAGTTTTATATCTTTGAATTGTTGCATTTAATTAGAATAGAATAGAATAGAATAGAATAGAATAGAATATGTCAATTGGGAGGGACCTACAATGATCATCTAGTCCATTTGCCTGTTCACTTCAGAGCTGACTTGAACGCAATCTATACACAGTCACCTGTACTGAATTCAGCCTCAAATTAACCAAGGTTTAATAGTTTTAAATGAGTCCTTAAGGGAAATTGACAATGAAGACAGAAGCCCCTTGGAGTTCGATCACCAGGCAAATACAAACTGAAGCATTTAATGTCAGCTCACTATGAGGCAGTTGCCCAAGAGAACCAGTTGTCTTGATATTATTCTTACAAATAACAAGATTTTGTCCTGGGTTGAACCAGGACAGAACCAATTTTCTTTCTAGTAATTTTACTTGCTGAAATTAACAACATGTTTTTCAGTCAGTGTCTGCTTCTAGGATTGGTAAGTTTTGATGTTTATAGTTACTGCTGGAGAATGGAATGAAGAACCAAGGCCACTGCTTGGTTCTGCTAAACATTTTGTACACTGAAAAAAAAAGGGAGGAAAAGGAATCATGCCTGCAACCTTCCTGTGGGGAGGAGTGGATGCGACAGGGTGACCCAAATTGTCCAAATGAAATGTTCATCCCTTAAGCATCATATTCAGTATAAATCTGAGGGATCAAAAGGGTCAAGCTCTCTTCATCCATGGCCGGTGTCCTGGAAAGACAGTCCGTTCTTCTGCCTTTGATCCCATTCCCTGTGTTTCTGAATCCATGTGTTCCTGAATCCAATTTCTGTCTGCTGCTGAGTCCAAGAGTCCAGTCTGGGATTTTCCCAGCGTCTGTCCTGCAGCCTTGGTGGTGATGTGAGCATTATTGGAGGAGGGGAGTGCGATATTTGGTTTGTATATATTTGTGTGTATATATATCTGTACATATTCTATTGTTTTCTTTTTCATCATTGTTGTTTCCTTAAAGCTGTTTAGTTTAGTTTCCAACCCTTAAGTCTCTCTCCCTTATTGTCTTTCCTTTCTTTTTCTGGGAGGTGAGAGGGGTAAATAGAGAGCATCTGTAATTTATTTGATTACCAGCCCTGCATTAAATCTTGACAGATTTTTTTATATATATTACCTTTTTCTCCTTTAGAAAGTATTCCTGCCAGCTCCAGTAAATGTCCATGTCAGACTGGGAGAAGTGCATTTTCCATTCCTAAGTGTTTAGTTCCTCCTGTGTTTTAAAGCCCCAGTGAAAACATTAATTATCTCACCCTAACTGTTTCACAGACCGTAATTTGGGTAATTTCAAAAATGCTCAAAGAGAAGACTGAACAAAGACTAAAATCACAGAATTTCTTCTCTTTAAGTTCCTAAGAGTAGTCCAGGAAACCCAGCCATAATTTACATCAATTCTCAATGTTTAAATTGTCAAGATATCTGTAAATATGTCTTAGATACTCAGAGCTGTGCTACTTCTTATACCTAAGGGTACTGTGTCTTTGCTGAACCACTTATGTACTGATTTTCCTGCCATGACTGCCTGAGACACTTTCTCTGCAGATCCTGGTGTACTAGGTCTGCTTGGTCCCACACCACCTCCCTCACCCATGGTAGTGGCAACGCCTTTCTCCCCTGGTTCCTGGACATCACTTCCAGTGCTGGGCTGCTCAATGAATACCAGGCACCCTCCTCTCATTTTAGAAGAAAAGAGTGATGGGGCTTCAGTGGAGCAGCCTGTCCAGCTAATGCAAGGGGGTATGTATGTCAAATTTCAGTGTATGTGCAGTTCAATTAATCCTGATAGGGCTTCTTGCATATTTGCCAGCTTGAGTTATTGTCTTTGGATACACTGTATGCAGCTTTTGAAGTGCATACTGATTTACACATTGTTATAAACATTTACACCTACACTTTGTGTTAGAACTAATGTTGGTGATGCCTACATAAGTATTTTTATTTTAATTCTAATATGTAAGGACATTTCTTCCTTTATTTTAATCATCACATTTCAGCTACTGAGCTGAATTATTAAATGACAGATGTTTCACTCACTGCAAAATACTGGTACAAATCCAGCTCGTTTCAGTACCACCATACAAAAAGACTACATGGTATACCTTGTGAGGAAGAAGATAATGTGTGATTGTCCATACCACAAAACCTCTTCACAGCTGGAATCAGACTGCAGCCCTGTAACAATCTCAGATGAAAATCAAATGATTGAAGAGCATCAGAGACCAAATAGATCTTTTATCTACCACGAGTGGTCATGTTTGGGCTGTGAAGATCATGTGTGAGTATGGCAGGGCAAGAGCACCACTACCACCCCTGTCTGCACTGCACATAGTCTGTGAATGAACTTAGAGCCTCTGTTCCCTGGCCTGTCAGTGCAGGGCCTTTCACAAACACTAAGTTCTCATAAAAGTGCTGTAAAGTTTTATTAGGGAAAAAAAACACCCTTTAAACAGTTGGCTCACTTCTCCACTGAAGGGAACCTTTCTGCTTGAACGTCAAAAATACATGGGCCAAGACAAAAGTACATTGGGAGAGTTTAGCAAAAACTGGCACCAAGCTAAACAGTAATTTTCACATGCCAAGTGTCACTAGCTCCTCGCTTTATTTCAAATCAGGTGTGTCAATGTATTTTCAAAACTAAAAACAACGATCACTGAGTTATGCCTGAGTTCATGCTTCACTCTCACACAGTCCAAACTAAGCCAAGACATTACATAGAACCATATATTAAGTGAAAATGCTCTCAAGAGCTTAGCAAATTAAACTAAACAATGTTACATTGCTCCAAATGCACTCAGCATGGTTCTTTTTTTTTTTTCCAGAGAAATAACATGGGGTGTTCTCTATTATAGCTGGAGACAAAATGAAAAAGCCAGCACTTATTCTTTTCTTTTCCACATATTCTGTTACCACAGAACAGATAATGCAGCAGTAAAATGCCATAAAAAACATTTCCAAAGACACGTGAGTGCCTTTGGAGACTCTGCCCATTGGGGTTTTATGGCTAATTTCCCAAATGTATTCAGTGCCTAAACTTATACTAAGGCAGATAAATAGCTAAATAAGGGTGTTGAATAGTTCAAGAGTATAATTCTAATTAATTACTACTGAAAATCCCCCTGTGTCCCAGGCAAATAATAGCAAAATAAAGTGAATTGTTCATGCACCTTTGACAAATCAAAATGAAGTACTTAGGTGTACTTTCATGCACTATGTATCTTTAAAAAAAGTTGTCTCAGTGAATTAGATTCCAGAGGAAAATGGAGGCATCTTAATACCACTTTAGGTACCCAAATCAAAAATTCAGATCCTCAAAACTTCCTCAGGTTTCCACACAAGAAATCTCCTAAGAGACTAAGTTTCTGCACGAGGAATGAGCAGAAATGCTTGAGTCCTGAAAGCACTCCACAATTTGGAGTCTATCTCACACCTAAACCCACTGACATTTCCAGACAAGTCTTTCTACCACCTGACTTATCTTCAAAAGGTGACATGTCAGATACACCCCAAGGATGTCTACCCTCAGACAAATCACAGCTGGGAGGAGAAGCCATCTGTGTCCTAATTCCAGCCTTTCTCACACCAGCCATTGGTAGAAGTATTAGTAGTATCAGAAGTGTCTCCTTGGGATGCAGGATCAAATCCCCCTTAAACTTCTGTTCTCCATGTGAGCATCTTAACCATCAAACTGTATCAAGCTGTCCTTTTCTGTAGGAGGACATCAGACCCACACCTTACCCTTCATACATAATTACAGGCTTAGAGGGTTACAGGGAAGAGACCCAGACTCTTTCTCTCCAAGCTGACTTTGGAGCAATGTAAGAGAGGTAACTCAGTAAGTGACTAGGCAGGATACTCACCTGATGATATGAGATATGTAGTCATGTCCCTAATACTCCTCAGTATTTCTTCCCATGGGACATTTGGGTAGCTCTCCACTGTGCTCCCTACTTTTTCCATCCACTTAAACAGAGTGAGACGGTAGATATGACTTCGCTATGTGACAAGGCACTTAGAAGCTGGGTACTTGCAAAGACTCCTTTGTCAACATAAACCCAACTGTTTAAGGAGCTAACAGTCTAGGTTTTGAGCACCTAATAGCCATTTATTTATTTTTCAGTTAATCCAAATAATCTATGTTATCCCTTTCAACAAATAGGGCTCACATGTCCACATTCCTTTAGAGACTGAGGTCTCAGCTGATTTTAAAGCTGTGGTTTAGGGTCCTGTATCATTAAGCAACCCCGGGAAATTTTATCAGCTATGACATTCCTCAATATTTGCAAAAGGCTAAAATAGATGGAGATAAAAAACCTAGTCCTCATTAAAATCTTATAAGATCTTGTTCTACACCAGAAACTGTAAAATAGATTATGTAATGTAAGAACAAACTATAATTGGATGAAGTGAGACTAAAAAATTGCAGGTTTATGTTCCCCCTAATATTAATTCTCTGCCAAAGCACTTCATTAAGTCTCAGTTACAGGTCAGAGTTGCACCATGAAATAGTAGGATATGTTAAATAATTAGGTACTAAGTGTGGGTCTATATTGCCTCACTTCACTTTGTGAAAAAGGTAAATGTGATTTTGTGAGACAAAAATTCCATATCCATCAGATGTTTATAGATCGGGAGAAGGAAATACATTTAGTTGCAGGATCCCCCAGTGTTCTTCCTCCATAAAGTATTTTCTCAGGTTACCTATGAAATCAGTGAAGCAATGGCACAGCTGTTACTAAAACATGCAGCTGAAAACTTTAAAACAAAGAAAAATGTATGCCTTGTTTCTTCGTAGCCTAGATAAAAAAACATTTGATAATTCTTTTGTGTTTTCAGTAATTTGACTGGGAAAAGAATCAGCTGAACAGTGTAAGGTAATAAGGAAGCAGGGAATATATGACTCTATAAGTGTGATGCTTAATTCTTCCCTAATGCATCGGAAGAGTTAGTGCTGAGGAAGTGCAATCGTATCGTACAATATCCCTTCAGTTTGCAGGTCTAAGATACTGGGCCTGAGTCTGTGCTCTTAATAAAACAAAGCATCCTATTTCAGTGGCATTTTTGGTTTCTGCTCTGGCCAATTCGAGTCCGCTTACAGTTCCGCCTGCCTCTTCCACAGCAGCTAGAACAAGAATAGATCTTTTTTTTTTAAGTGAAAGGGTTTTTTTTCATTAAACAGTTTTAAATTTCAAACTCCACTGTCATCTAGAATTTATAAAACTGTTTTATCTTATTTAATTTAATAAAATAAAATTGATTGCATTATTTAGCTATGGTTTTATTCAGCCTTTCTGCTATTGAACACTCAGGCCAGATGACTGGCTAACTTACACATGCATAGTTGTAAATGAAGCTTAAAATGTGGTCCTTTACACTAAGCATGATTTGGAGGAAAAAGCATCCTAGACAGATGTCTAGTCCATGGTTTATAAGAGTATGTGATATCATCCACACTTTTCACAGATAAACCCTTGAAAACTGGGAGATTGACAGAGGGACCCAAATGTGAAGAGCATTCATTAAAAGATGTAAATAGCCAAGATCCATGCTGGTTTGTTTCAATCTTCTTTATCCTGTTGAAAACAGGAAAGCCTCCTGTCATGCAGGCTCAGGGATTTTCAGGGCCCAATAAAGGTTAGTGACATTTTCAATTCATGTTTGTTTTCATTCTTCTAATCATGAACCCTGTGTCAGCCTGAGAAACCAGCTGAGCTTAATCCATAACCTTTTACAAGTGAAACATTAACTCACAGCATGTTCTGTTGTCTTTTTAAAGCAATACAAAAGCAAAGGGAGAAAAAAAAAGAGCCACAATGTACATGATAAAACATAGCAGCAGCCAAATGTGAAGGTTACTTGAAAGCAGTTACAGTTGTAATAGAAATACAGAAAATAGCATATTTTTTAGGTCATTGAATTCATCATGTACAGATGCCATAACTGCTGTTTGTTTCACAGGAGTGTTCAGGACTGATGGTGACAGAAGACTAAGGGCAAAAATGTAGAAATAACCAAGTAAAGATTATCTGGAAATTTTTATCATACATTTTCATATATCACACCAATATCCTGACACATTTTCATACCAACAGTTTTGATTGGCAATAACTATGAAGAAAATACCCAACTAGTTTCTTCTCCTTCCTTCTAAGATTAACTAGTCCCACTGGTTTTCCCCTGCAAGTTGCATGCAGTTATGTGGAAAACGGTTTAGGTTTTTATGGCAATACAGTGCAACCGGCTGGATTTTATACAAGGCAAGACTACTGGCCACATATGGCAGCCCTCCTGCCCCACTGAGCATGGGGAATGACACACACTGAGCAAACCTGGAGGGAAGAACAGCTCTGACTACAAAGCACACAGAGCCAAAGAAGGATAATTATTTCTGCAGCCTGTAAAAACCATTATGGAGAAATCCTGACCTCCCATCTCTCTGTTGGATAACAAATACAATCACACATGTATTAAGGAGGTTCTCAAGTTACAAACTTTAATTAGCCAGAATAAGAAACCATGTTGATTCCTAGAGAAAAATAAAGAAACAGCAAACTGAAGCTATCTGAAAATAAAACATAAGACATAAATTAAAAGGTATCTGATTTCATGAAAACAGATGTACTAAAGATGGCAAGAGAGCCCTCAAAAAAGGCTAATATTAAGTTTGAATTAATGTTACGTACCACAGATAACTCCTGTGAAAGAGAAAATGGGAGGGGAAAAGCAAAACTTAAACACTAAACTTTGTGAAGTATTGCTGATATATCTGACATTATAAAGACATGTAAAAGAAATGGAGGAGAAAGCAGTTGTTCAGCACGCAGTGAAGCTAAACTAATGAAGCCAATGGATTTTTGTGTTATGACCGACTGCTCTTTTGTCTGAGTTAACATTAACATACAGTATGAGCTTATTCAACATTAGAGAAGGCATCTATATGAGCCCTTATCAGTGGGCAAGCCATGGGAAATGCTTCAACCAGAAGTTTTCCCCGATAAGGTACCAGAGAACCCACATGGAAGGTGAAACTTTACCAAGAAGTAGATTCTCTCATGCCTAATGCAGGCTAATGCTCAAGCTGCAGCATTTTCCTCAGAAATGGCATTCACAGGATTTCTTTTCCTTACCTGACCACCAATGTCCCTAACACCTTTGGAATCTCTATTGCTGTATGATAGGATTTGGAAAATAGGCTGAAAAAATTATAGAGGAGGGGGAAGGAGAGAAAGGGAGAAATTGCTAAAAGGTAGGCAGACACAGAGCCACAACCCAGACCTGTCTTCAGGAGCAGAGTGCAGGGAGAAACCAGAGCACCAAGTCCTACTTAATTCTCTGGCCGGCTTCTGGGACAATGTAGCTACTTACACAAGGCACAGCATAGCATTACAATCAAGCCCAGAATGAATAAAAAGGGGCTTGGGAGGATTAAAAAGGTTTTTATGACTAGGGAAGTAAATATGAAAGAGAAAGAAAGTCCATTAACAGATGAGGGGGATGAAATTAATGGCAACTCAAAAATGGGTGAGAGAATAGTACAGCTATTTTACCTATTACATCTAACTAAACAGATAATAGTCTTACTTTTCATTTGAAAAGTAGAAAGAACAATAAAGAACTGGAAGGTCTGCTAAAAATAACCATAATCAAATGTAAGACTCAACATTAAATATTTCATTAATCCTTATGTATTAAAATAATTAGCTAATAAATTTATTCGCTCGCTGATTGTAACTCCAGTAAGTACATCTGTGTATTCATGCATTACTTGTGAAGATGTTCTAGTAGAGTTTCCGTGTGCTTCTCTAGTCAGACTGGTATCTTTGTGGCCTCACCAGTCCATCCATCATCTATCTGATGCTCACATTGGCTAGCCTCCCTTATGTTAATCCATCCCTAGTGCTTCTGTAATTGCCTTCCTGATTTTTTTCCATCTATACAAAATTTAAGGAAGATGGTCAGCTGGTTTTTGACAGTCTCTTTTCCTCTAACTGTATTTCTACCACTAAAAAATATTTTATTGTCATGGATTATGTTCTTTTCAACATATACAGGACAGCTTATGTCCCTGCTTAGTTGCCCATTCTCACCTCCAGAATTAACTGTATTGCATCAGTCACTGTGGTACAAGTCCACATGTTATTAGTGTATCAGAGATCAGTTAGGACAGTCTCATAATGGAAATTTCTCCTGCTTCCATGTGTCAAAATCCTTCCACATCAGTTTCAAAATAAATTCAATATTCCTATTGAAATGGCATTCTTTTCTGTTCAGCCCAATGGAAACAATTCATTCTCACCTATTGTTAGAATCATAGAATAGAATCATAGAATCATTATGGTTGGAAGGGACCTCCAGGGTCATCAAGTCCAACCTTTATCCCATCATATTCCTAACCATTAGACCATTAGACCATGGCCTCAAGTGCTTCATCAACCCATTTTTTGAACACCCCCAGGGGCGGTGACTCCACCACCTTCCTGGGCAGCCTATTCCAGTGCCCAACCACCCTCTCAGTAAAGAACTTCTTCCTAATATCCAACCTAAACTTCCCCTGATGTAACTTGAGGCCATTTCCTCTCGTCCTGTCAGTAGCAATTTGGGAGAAGAGTCCAGCACCAGCCTCACTACAACCTCCCTTTAGGTAGTTGTAGAGGGCAATAAGGTCTCCTCTCAGTCTCCTCGTCTCCAGGCTAAATAACCCCAGTTCCCTCAGCCGGTCTCCATAAGGCTTGTTTTCCAGACCTCTCACCAGCCTCATTGCCCTTCTCTGCACTCGCTCCAGCACCTCAATGTCCTTCCCACACTGCGGTGCCCAGAACTGGACGCAGTACTCAAGGTGCGGTCTCACGAGTGCTGACTACAGGGGCACCATTACCTCCCTACTCCTGCTGGTCACACTGTTTCTGATACAGGCCAGGATGCCATTGGCCTTCTTGGCCACCTGGGCACACTGCTGGCTCACGTTCAGCCAGCTGTCAACCAACACCCCCAGGTCCTTTTCCGCCAGGCTGCTTTCCAGCCACTCTTCCCCAAGCCTGTAGCGCTGCGTGGGGTTGTTGTGACCTAAGTGCATGACCCGGCTCTTACTCTTGTTAAACCTCAAATCTTCACACTCTGATTTGATATTGACAGTAGAGATCTCTGATGAGTTCAGTGATACTCTGTTGAATCTCAACATCTATCAGCACTCCCCTAAGCCTTTGAGGTAGAAAGGTGTCAAATACTTTCTAAATAATAAATAAAATACGCAGTTATTTGGTGATCATGTTTTTGCAATGATGTGGTTTCAGCACTGTAGATGAATTAAATTCTTTTCTCTGACACAAGGTTCCTGTAGCATGGTGGTATTTCCAGCTTTTTCTTGCTGTGTTCCTGTAGTACAAGGAGGCAAATTTTACTTGAAAGAGATATCAATGAGATGGATCAGTTGTAACACTCTTATGTCCACTTTCTTCGATATGGATAGAAAAATTCCCTTCATCCAGTTGTATGGCAGATTTTTAAACATTCATACACAGTTGCAGATCTTCAAGATAAATATGACAGTTGCCAGAGGCATTCTCTATCTACAGTGCTTTCCCAAGCTGCACCTTCAGATTAGCGTGCATCACATCCCTGGTGGAACTGATGGCCTGCGTGGCCCTGACTTCGTTCTGTGTTTCTATGTTTCTGCCATCCTAGGCTGTGCGTAGCTCTAGGGAGGAAAGCAAGTTGGCAAAGTTAACACTGCATCAGTGCCAGCTATCCCCTTTTATATTATTCAGCCAACAAAAAAGACTGCAGTAAGTGTGGCCACACAGAACTTTTTATCATTTCTCCTCTCTTTTCTTCACAAGTTGCTTGCATTTGGTGTTTCTTATTTTGCCAGCCTTGGAGTTTATCAGCTCACTTGCTTCTATGGTCCCTGCTCTCTATGTTTAAGTTACTTTTTACCATATCTCACCAGGTCAAATACTTCTATGATAGCATGGTCAAAAAGCCTTGCAGCAGAAAATGGGCTTTACCGATAATTTTTCACTGCATCAAAAGTTCATTTGGGTTTTTCACCTTCTAACCCTTCACAGTGCTCACACTAGGCCTAGACATGAAGTTGTTTCACATGTTTCTGAGGAAGTCCAGAAGCTGTGACTCTGCTGTGACAATTTGAAACTAATTTTATGTGGGTCAAAAACTGATGGTCTGGTCTTTATCTCAAACTCAAAAATGCCACTGTCCATTGAACATTCAATTTCTGTCCTTGGTTGTTTTTTATTTTATCAGGTTACGTTTCTAGGGTGTCAGGTGAGGAGAGGTTTGTGGTGATCAGATGATTAGGATTGTTACAATCAATTAAATGTCTTTCTGCCTCATTTCATAAACCTAGATCAATGTTCTCTGTTCCTTTTGAGAATTCAAATTGTTAATATTCCCAAGCCTTGTTACCGGACTGACTGATAGATTTACTTGGTCTTTTAATGGGCATCTCTTGGTCAGAGTGATCACAGAATTAGGAAGACTGACAGTAAGGATGTGAAACAGAGCACTACACAGTGCGAGCAGGAATTTCAGAGGCTGGAACCTTGGAAGTGGGTGAAGTCAGGCTGCTATGTCCATTTGACCTCCTAAATACCAGGGCTGAAAAACTGACAATCCCAATGCTTGCCTCAGTGGGAGCTGCTGTATGCTCAGTATCCCTGAAAACCTAGCCCTTCCCATTGAGTCTCCATGTGGATTTAGTGTCTGGGACCTGTTTCTGAACAACTTTGGAACAGCTTCAGAAGCCTTGCCCAACAGCAACTGGAAGGAATGGAACAAAGCAAGGAGAAAGAAAACAGTGCTGAGCACCATGAGATCATTACTGAACATGCAATACAGATGTTGGGTTGTAGTAGTTCCCAAAGGAAAACAGAAAAGCCCCAACAGCTGGCATGCTCAAGCATTTCTCATCCACCACAACCCCTTGGTTCACCAACAGCTGTGCAGAAGCTAGCAATACCCTTAATGACATATCTTCACTGCCTCAACCTCCCAGAAGGCTTCTTCCGCTTGCCAGTGCAAATTATGTGAATTTAAAAATGCTCTGTACCTGTGTCCTGCATATAGAACTGCATGTGTGAGGCTGTGCATTAGGCAGAACTTGGAGCAAACTGAGCCCAAAGTCACGATGCTCTCTCGCTAGTTAGCAGGAGGTGGGGGTCGAAGCTGATGGGTATCCTTGATCTTTAGCATACCATTTATTTCATTACACCTAATTTGGTTGATATTATCAACATTATTACACTGATAGTTGTTTCAACTCAGACTAATTTAATTGATAGAATTCTGTGTCCTTGCTATTATGTGAGACAATTAGCTCTCATTAGTTCACATTTCACTCATTTTCCACTGACTGATTGCACTACATACTGATACTTGCTAATATCAATATATAATGCAATCAGTCAGAGGAAATGTTGGTACAGTATCTCTAAAAACTATCACACTTATCATTCTGATTGTCTTCAAAGTACCAATATTTTCCTGTAACTTAATGGTTTCATAATGCAATGTTTTGTATTAATAACAATCTTTTTAAGGTCACACAGTTAATCACATATGGATTAAACAGCAGTTAACTAATGAGGATGGCAGCTTATTAATAAATTGCAGATGTTACATTTCCGTTATCCAGCGTAACCTTTGAAGAGCAGAGCTAAGACTGAGGGCTGACTTAAAGACTTTTTGCCTCCCTTTTCCTATTTCTTCCTGAGTTGTTTTTTTCCTGGATTCTAAGATTTTTAATATGCTATTGTCACAGTCTTGCTGTAACCATATGGAGAGCTTTAGCAAAGCAAGAACATACAGCTGATGCTTTGATAGAAAAGGTGAAGAGGTTACTCGAATTGTACTACTGTTAATTTGTCCTTTAAGCACCTACAGCAGGGAGTCTATAATAGTAAGGACTGAAGCACGGAGATTTGTCTATCTGTTTATTACATCAGAAATGCTAAAGATTCAAAGGAAAGAAAAGGGCAAAAGGCTCTTTGTGACCAATTTAATATAATCCACTGAGCTTTCACTGAGGCCCATCTGTAAATGCACTAGCAGTTTACTCAGAAAATTGCGTACCTACATTTCTCTTCTTAAACATTTGTATACCACTATGCACTGGTGTGAATTTGTAGCTGTGTTTATGAACAATAAACAAAAAAAAATCCTTACATTTATACAAAACATGAACTCTCTTAACATACCAATATAGTACAGATCATTCTGTGAAAAATAATAGTCCAACATTCTCCAGTATGCCATTAGTTGAATCTCAGCTATTCAATAGCAAACACATTTAATCACCTCTACAGTTAGTCTGAAACAGGCTCATAATCTCTAACAGAAAACAAATTATATGGGAAACATAAAAAAAACATAAAATAAATGCTTTGCCGTTTGGGACTTTAAAAATTCCCATCATATTTTAAAGAGTAAATCCAAATTAGTCTTAAAAAGTAAAACCAGTTTAGTCTTGCTATGCTAATTTTGATGCTAAATAATGACACAGGACATGTAAATACCATAGTTACTATGATAATCCCTGTTTGAATCGTGGCTTACATGAACTGAGCTAAGCCTTTAGACAGAAACTAATTGTTACAAACACTAATTTTCAAGTCCCTTTTGTTTCCTATTGCAGACACCTCTGGATGCAGAAGGTACCCAATTAGCAGAATTCATGGTTCTGATTGTGCATTGTGAGGTTAGTATAAACACTGCTGATTACTATTCCACTGTAATGGTTGATTTTTATTTATTTTTTTTTTCTGATTGCTTAATAAGGCCATCTATTCTGCATCAGGCACTGGCAAGGCTGCTGGTGAAATCAGTTAGGTCACTTTTTCTGGTCATAGTAACAGGAGAAGCTTGTGATGGTAACAGATGACTAAAGGCATAATTATAGGCTATTTAACCACATCTGCTTCCCCACTTAACATTGTTTGCTCAAGTTAGATGTAGTTAAATAAATCAAAAGGAAAATAATGGTGAAGACACTAAAAAATTATTATTACATGGGAAAAGCTCTAAGATTTGTTATAATTACAGAAAACAGAGTTTACAGTGATTTTTAAGAGGCACTAATTTATATTAGAGAGTTTCTATACACATACACTCTGTCTGGTTGCTGCTGCTTTTATAATCTATATTATTTAAATACCTATTTGTACTGAACAATTAGTTGAAACTAGAAAAAAATTGAAGATTATTATTATTTATTGAATTTAGCTGTATGTTCTTATCCAATATTATAATTATATGACAAGCCCAGTAACTCTTTTTAAGGTTTGGTGGTTAAGAACAAATCCCCAGAATACTACCACATCCTGTCAATGGCAATGGGAAGAGCAGAGAGCTCCAGTTCTCTCTGTATGTTTATCTAGTCATCCAGCAATACTGTTTTTATCCTTTTATTTCTACAGGTAAATCCCTTTTTGTCATTCCCCAATATATTACTGCTTCATGATTAAACATAGCACATAAACATATAACTGCTGTTAAAGTCCATGTTACACAAGGACATATAGCCAAACCAGCTAGAGTAGCAAATACAAGCATGCCTGTATGTCCAGCTAACAACAGCACGTGTGTTCTAGAAGTTCCTTGCAATATTGCTTTCTCTGCAGGAAAAGTTACATAATATAATCAAAATATACACTAAAAAAATGACATATCAAGGGAAATACTGGTTTGCTGTTTGATTGGCTGGTTTTAAACTAAGGAATTGGAAAACCAGAGCAAATATTGAACTTCTTTAAGTCAGCTGCTACCAACAGGCAGATTTTTGGGGCTATCCCTGAGCAAATGACTATATTTGTCTATGTGAAGCCCTCCACCAGTGCAAAGCCCACTGAAAATAAAGGAAGTTTTTATGACTAAGGCAGATGTCCTCACAGGCTACGAGTCCTAGCATAAGATCATCATATGTTTTAAAATATCACTGCTTAAGACAGGGGAAATATACAATCTTATGTCAAGTATGCCTATGGTCCTATTTCTTTTATTTGGGTTGTGTTTGTTTGGATGTTGAGCTTTCTCTTGACAGACCATTTGAAATAGCTTGGGGTATGATGGGTAAGGAGTTCATTTTTTCAGGTTTCCAAGTGTTCAGCTGCATTAGGAACTGGATTTGCTGGATGCAGTGGAGTGTAAAGATGTAGCTCTGCATCCTTGATTAGATGCTAACACCACACTTGTAACTGTTAGAGAAAAAAGAGTTAAGACACAAACTACTCAAAAAGCAAAAATGGATTTGTAGGAAAGATGAACTATGTAAGTGGTACAATCCTAATTTCTCCAGTGAGGTAAAAAATAATGTCCTTTCAAAATCAAACGCTCCAGGGTCAGATACAAGAGAGGGTGTAGAAGCAATGACACTGGGGTGCTCTGCTGGCAGGGGCTGCCATCACCCCTCAGGGGTACTACAGACAGAACCTGCTGACTCAATTAAATCCATAAGAGCTACTGTTGACACAAGAGGTTCCTGTTGTTCGAAATGATTACGTGACAATTTTTGCTTAGTAACAAGTAGTTATGACAGTGCACATCCTTACTGTGCATGCGCATTTGTACCCAAATCCTCGCCTATGCATATACATCACTTAAGGTCAGAAATATGATTACAGAGGATTGAGAGATTCACCATTCTGTGCACTGTAAAAGCATCTGTACTTCAATTACACCGCTTGTTTCTGAGATTAGACTCCTCATTTTAATGAGACTCTCACTCAAGGCAACATGTTCAACACTGACCTTATTCATACTTCACCTATTTCCACACTCTGTACAAAGAAAATGAAACCACTGTTTCTGTTATCATTACAGCCCCATTTCAAGACTTTGTTTTCCTCTAATATTTTAATATAGTATCTTCCTTTCTAGCATGTCTTGTTCTCAGCTCTCCCCTCTGCATGCTGCCCAGCTGCAAGCAGCTAAGACACCATTCCTCCTGTGCTGTTCACTGCCTCCCTCTGACCCTTTGTTAAAATTCAAACTCCTGCTCTCAACTTGAAGGCCATGTAACAGCTCTTCTCCAACTTCTCTTAATACAATTCTTGTAAAAGAGCTGATTTCTTTTTTGACCATTTCCAGTGAGGTATGATTAAACTTCCATAGCACCATTTACCTCCATAACTGTGGACACTGAAGTTAAGTTCCTAGTGACACAACTTCTTTTCTGAACCAAAACAAAGCATTTAGAGAAGATATAACAGAAGAAGATACGATACAAATAACTATAAGCCACTTATACTATCAACTGAATTACTTAACAACTTCCAGCATGGTCTTTGAATTGTCTTGTGTGGTGCTTGTGTGAACACCTGCCCTTCAAACCCTCCCCACCACGTATCAGTACTATTACAAGATGACCAGTTGCTCTAGCTCCTATGTTTCAAGCAGCCACCATTATCATTTGTCTGAGGCTGGCAAAATAAAACATATCCTTGCTATCTCATTTGTTGGTTTTGGGGACATCACTGCTTCTCCATGACATGGGCACTCTGGAGATATGCAGCATTACACTCATACACAGTGTTTTGCAAACAGGCAAGGTACTCAAGAAAATGACCACGCACTAGTCGTACAATCTGAACAGTTTATTAAGCAAACACGCCGAAAAGGATAGGATATATAATCAAATTAGCGATGCATCAAATCATTACTGCATAGAAAGGACAGTGATTAATAAGAAATACATCACCAGTTACCACCTAATCCACATCATCCAGGCCCACACTTCAAGCTGGGAAGCCCTGTTGCAGCCGATGCCAGGAGACTCAGGTAATTGGGAGGGTTCCTACGTGGTGCATTCACCCATAGGTGAGGCTTCAGACTCAGCTACAAAAGGATCCTGCTTTCATACTCTTATTCATGTGGGCATGCAGGTTCTCATGCTCTCAAAGTTGGTAGCACCAAGAGCGTTGGCCAGGCACCCTGGTGCAGCCAAATGTGAAGGCCATGGAACAGCTGCACACATAATTTTCCTGCCTTCTTTCCACAGATGATCATAAAAAATATACATTTTATCGAACACACTTTATCAAAGACACACTTTTTTCATATTTCTCATAGTTGTGAGCAGGGATCAACTCTCAGGTTCTCATGAACTACACACAGACGATGGCTCAAGGAGTAAGCATGCATTTACCAGGAAGAGGGAAAAGAGGGCTAGAGCCATAAATAATGTATATATGCCCAAATTTTGTGGCAAAGTCACCATCAAATGGTTCTGCAGCTCGTGTTTCCCATTACAACCAGTTTCAGGATGAATCTACTGCTGCTGTAGTGTTAATGTACCATAATTCAATCAGACATAAACATAGAAGGCAAGCTGTGGCTGCCACTATTTTAAACACAATTTTGCACATTATTTTCCCTAGTTAGTTAGGCTGAGAACTGTCAGGAGCACCAAATGCCTATCTGAGACTGCACAGCTCTGTCAACTGCTTGACTTCCTGCCCAAAACAGTGCAACTTGTCATCAGGCAATAAACTCACAGCAGAGGACAAGGGACAATAGATATGAGGTACATAATCACTTCCTTAGCTGCAGTATTTTCAGGTAAAGCTATTTCAAGGAAATTAGGGCTGACATGTATCTTTTTCAAATTTACATAAACAAATGTATAATTACTTTGCTCCAGACTCCAATTTTCTGTTGCAATTATCAGGAACTCTTCTGTGAGTTGACCTGTAGTTTTGGCAGACGCAACAGCTCAACAGCTTGCATATGTTATTGTTCAATTGTCCATATAAAATATTCTAAACCCATTATCATAGACTTGCTAATCCTTCGTGGTTAGTCACATAACTCTTCTTTCATTTAACTTATTTTTTAAATTATTGTTACAAGTTACCACCTTAATGTTTTTCAGTAAATGCTCACCTAGCTTGCTAAAATGATAGAGGCCAAGAAAATGTGGCATAAGCTATCTTGTACTAATAAACATGAAGATAATGTCCTGCCAAAAGTATTCAGAAGTATTTCTGGCTAGCACCAGGCAAGTTTTATCTAAGGCAAGACAGTGTTGGTTGATTGGTCTTTGGGGAGGGAGAAAAGGCACTCTCAGTTTTTTTAACTACCCTGATAACTACTGAATTTATCTGTGGCCTTTACTGCCTTCAGTTGTTACAAAGCTTATTTGACTGGCAAATGATGTGTTTGTAGCTGTGACAAAGATCTCATAATTCTTTGGAGATGTGCTTATAGTAATAATTACTGGGTTTTGGAAATGGGTTTATTTCTTGAACATTTGGAGCATTTGACCCTGAATCACCTGTTTGCTTGTGAGACACAAAAGCGGCTGCATCTCATTCACAAGGTCTTTCTTTGGCGCCTGTATCTGCATTATAAGGTAAAGTAGCATATTCTGGCCTAGTCCCTACTCAGCAACATCCAAGAACACTGTAATTATCAGTTTCATCTTTCATTTAAAAAATAAGACTTTTTTCTGTACTACAACCAGCCCCACAGCATCTGTCTCTGTTGTGACTCTTGACATTTATCTCTCTGACCTTTGCCTCTCCTTTTCCTTACTGCTTGCAGTCTCTGCTGTGTTATGGCACCCTGTACCTGCAGGCAATGAATGCAGAGCAGGCCAAAAGTTCTCCACTTGTTTTCTAGGACTCTGAATTCATTTCAACTTGGTGTGTGTCCAGGAAGGAGGCCTTCATGATATATTCAGAGTTTCCTCATACCAAAGCACCACTGTATCCCACAAATCAGATGTCCCTGTTTCCAGATGCAATCTCAGCCCCCAGACCAGAGTACACCAAACACAAACCTAAAGTGTTGATCTAAATACACCAGAGCCTCTTGCTTTCACTCAAAAGAAGTACTTTGCAAGGCAGAAAGAGATCAAATATACTATAAACATATGTGCAATCATAAGTTTGCTATAAACATACATGCAGCCTCCCATTAATGTAGGAAGTTACTGCTCTCACAGCACAGGTGGCGGAGAACAAAGGGAGTGTTCACGTGTCAGCTACAGCAGCTGAGATGTGGCACATGATCGTTCTCAGCTGCAAGGGTGGCAAGCTGTGACAAAGCAGAGGACAGACAACATGTTAAAGCAGTGCCAGAGACATTTGTTGCAAAGGAATTTCTTTTACTAGTGTGGAGAATGAGAACCAGCCAATCAGCCCATTGACAGAGGTATGTGGCAGGGCTGGACTTGGACAAGACACTCTTAACCAAGCATTCTGGCAATAACGCGTGGCCAGTTAACTTGTCATTTTCAGTTTACATAATTGTTCGATTCACTTTTATTTAGAGCTATGAATAAGTACACTGTAAAGCAGATAGTTTTAGTTTGTCAAAGTGCTCGGTGTTTTTCTAGGTGTAATGGGCCCAGAAGACTCCCTCAACTCCATCTTGGCAATTTTATATTAATAGTTGGAGGACAGTAACAGTACTTAGACATTTTTGGGTATGGTTTTTCTTTGTGTTTCATTGTTTGATATACAAAGTCATTTAATTAAAATCCTAAATTCTTTTGAGTTCTCGTACTTATCTGATCATTTCAGGTTGAAAATTGTACTTGGCACTGTAAATACAATTTACATTTCTCTTGGTAATATTTTTATCATTTAATTGTATAACTGCAATTTGGTTGGGTTTGACTTCTTTTCTTCCAAAAAGCTCATATAACATCATTGTAGCCTTACATGTTTATACATACCTAGCTTGTCCGTTGGCCTTCATTTTCAGAGCTGCACAATATGGTTGGTTTTGAAGTTTCACATGGCATAAATATAGCCTAAGTCCCTCCAGTACTCCTCAGTACACTGTTTTTTTTCCTCTGTGCCTTTTGTCAAAGATTTATCTTTTCATAAAAGTACAAATTTTTATACAGTATCCAAAGGCATTCTGCTTTTTGGGAGGGGTGGCAGGCAGGGTTCTCCAAAGCTATTACATGTTTTTCCATGCATCAGTAAGCTTCCCTTGTACTAATGGTGATTCATTTTCTGTTTCTCTGCTATGGTTGTACTAGCACAGCACATATTTACAAGATTTTGTACAAGCATTTTTTATTTTGGAGCATTCCCATTAGGTTCTTACATCTTCTGTGCTCATTACAATAGTACAAGGAATTGGTTCACCCTTTAGAATGTGCTAATCATGAATCAACTATTTGTGGAAACTGGCAATATACCCATCTATTTTTTTCTCTAGGTTCTTGATTACACATAAATTCTGTCACTAAAGCCAACAGCTTGCAGTTATAAATATTCTTAGGCCACATTGCAGCCTTAGCTTATAGCTGTTAAAAGGACAGCTTTTATAGAAAAAACATTAAAATGGCCACACAGTATCAGCCCAAAGCTTCATCTAGTGCAGCTTGCTGTGGCCAAAAGCAGATGCCCATGAAAGTGGCCACAAGAACAGGAAAAAAAAAAGGTGATATAATTTTTTAATACTCTCACGGGCTTATAGTAGTTGTCTTTCTTCCAGTCCTGTTGGAAGTCTGCCATTTTCCTATGAAGCTTTAAGGATTTTACAGGTGTTAAACACAGTCTCTTTCATGTCCATGTAAAGACGAGCAGGAATATAGGATGTGACTTTTGCTGCTGTTCAATGTTATTTTGTTTAATCGGTTTTGTGTTGAGTTCACATGTCTTTCGGATGTGAGTTACTTTTGCTGTCATACTCAGTCTTCAAGCTGAAGTCTCCATTCCTCTTCCAGACAGGCTGGTCACTCTCATAAGCATTTTATGAAAGTACCACTCCTATAAATACAGAATACTATGGCACCTTTATTTGGACATGCTCAAGCACCAAATAGAGCTCAGTCATAATGTACACACACTAAAGATGATTATACAAAATTAATAAAGGCTCAGAAATACCTTTTTTAGGTTTGAATACTCAGAAAGAGTTAACAAGATATATAAACATAATATATTTTAAAATCAAAGGATGCAGTATTATTAATCTAGGTCACAATTTCAAACTTTAGATTTTAAGACAGAAGAGTCTGGATGCAGTTTTTTTTTCCTTGTGTAATAAGTTATTTAAATCTATTGAAATAGATACCTCGCTGTGCCAAGTAGTGTTACCAAGCAATCAAAATCTGGAAGCACACAAGTGTCAGTGAGGACAAAACATATAGACCATGTATTCTGAAAATATATTACACTTTTGTGTCAAAAATATTATCCAGGAACTTTGTTCCAACTGGATGTCTACCAAAAAAACAAGACAAGTTGAAAATCAGTGGAGTTAAACCCCTTGGAGAGATGTAATACTGTGAGTATAATTGAAACGTTAATAATTATGCTCATGCTGATAATTACCAAGAATAGTTTGGATTAGTAGTTACAGAGCTCACCTTTCACCTCCAGGTCTTTGATTCGATTTCTACCTGGGACTATATGAAAAGACTTCAATTATCTCCATCTCCCTTTTAGTGGATACATTTTCCACCCCATTCACACTTCAGAAATAAACAAGAATAAAAATAGTGAGGGACAGAAAGAACATTTTATGGCCCCTACTTCGCTAATTAGTGTGAAGTTGTTTGTTTTTAAAATTAAATTTGACATGAAGTGTTATACACTTAAGACCATTTGGGAAAGACTCAAAATGACTGAAAAAATGCAAGCTGAGAACAAAGCTCAACTGACGACCTTCCACTACAGTTTATTTTCATATTTTGAGTATAATGCACAAAAATTACAACGGTCTTGAAACACAAAGATGATACACTTTGTTGTGTAACAGCCTCACAGCTATGTATTCAGCCTTATCAACATGACACAAACACTTTGTCACAACACTTCTTTCTATTCAATCTAATGTGTAATGAGAAAAGGAAATAAATTACAGTTTATCCACAGGATTAACAACAGAAGTTCCATCAAAGTTACTCAGTGTTTTTATTCTGGCTTTTAACTGGCCCAATTGCATCTACCTACATATAGCAAGAAAAAAAGTACTGATTGCTAAAATACATAGGTACCTAAGCATGTGGATCTCTAACTTGAAGGTTTCAAAAATTTTATGAAGTTCTGCTCACTTTACAGTACATTTGAAATGAAATCACCATGATAATAAGAGCTGGGCAATACCTGAAGCCCTGATACAGAGCAGCGAAGCAATGTGCAGTCAAGAATTTAGGAAACACAGAAGCTTGTTTTATCATAAAAAGTGAAATTTCAGAGAGTGAGGCTGTGCTGTACAAAAATTAAGCAACAAAGACCAACATTTAACAACAATCATTGCTTATGAGATACTGCAATCAGTCTCCATCAACTACTTACCATTTACTATGGTAAATGCTGGTTTAATCTGAGTTGTACAGGTCAAAAAAAACCAACAACAAACATCAACAGCCATCATGTTTCCACTGTGGACACAAGCTGCATTCCTTAACTGTGTTAAAACTGACTCAAATGAGATTTTACTCCATTTCTATTTAAAGTGACACCATCATTAACTGTACTCTTCTTTCTTGTGTTCTAGATACTTTGACAAAATAGGAAATTAA
This sequence comes from Aegotheles bennettii, assembly GCA_013398125.1. NCBI lineage: Eukaryota > Metazoa > Chordata > Aves > Caprimulgiformes > Aegothelidae > Aegotheles > Aegotheles bennettii. The sequence goes on from VZRW01005059.1 coordinate 168,645, forward strand.
ATAATATTTAGGCATTATGAAGAAGGGTATATTTTACAAAATTTAGATTCCAGGTTACTTAAATACAGCAACAAAGAAAAGTAAATACAGTCAATGACTGGAAATCTACAGGAATTTTCCCATGGATTTCAGCAGCGTCCAAGAGGAATTTGAAATGAAGGAGCCTAGTGGCAAGAACATGAAAGGATTCAGCTTAGCTTAGAATTGAAACAGGCAGAAAACACTCCAGCTACTGTCAGCAACATGTTTTGTCCTTTATCTTTCAGCAATGTAGGGAGGAATAAGGGGAACAGGGGGGAGCTAGGGACATTGCAGTCTAACCACAAGACCCCAAACTTGTGAAATCAAGCTTCACTAGCTCTGTAATTAATACAAAGGAGAAGCAGATGTATGGGTTTTAAACCCTTGCCTGCTGTAGGACATGTCCATGTAGCTTCCTGGTTGTTTGTTTTTTTCCTAGGTTATGCACAGGGTTTTTTTTCTTGTATCTCACCTTGTACAAATCAAATAAATATCTTAAAAGCACAATGGCAACCGCTACACTTCATTCTGAGCACCTTGCATGTTTGATTCCTCATACATAGCAGAGTCAATTTACATTTATTTTCTCTAATGAAGTGCTTTGTGAGTCTTTATTTCTGTCTCTGCTAAGATGACAGCACCCTAAACTGATGAATTAGCCACAAGAGTGTATTTATTAATCAAGAATAAAGTTTGCTTTCACTGTGCTAGCAGCATACCTTGTGGATGAACCATACTTCCGTTTTATAAATATATGAATTGCTCTACATTTGTCATGTCTACAGGTTTAAATGCTACAATTATGACATGTGGAAACACCTAGTGCTTGACTAAAGATGGAGAAATGTTGAATTATACTAGCTTGGCTTTGTAAAGCAACGGGATTGTTCATACATCCAGTGATGCATGAAGGGCTCTCCTGAGAAAAAAAACTGTCAAATGAGACTTGCACTTCCTGCTGTCAAGTAAACACAGTAGCCCCTGCATTAAAAATGCCATAACATTGGCATTAAAAGTGCTGATCACATAGAATCATAGAATGGTTTGGGTTGAAAGGATCCTTAAAGATTATCTAGTTCCATCCCCCCTGCAGCTAGACCAGGTTGCTTAAAGCCCCATCCAACCTGGCCTTGAACACTGCCAGGGAGTGTTCAAGGCCAGGCTTCTCTGGGCAACCTGTGCCAGTGTCTCACCACCCTCACAGGAAAGTTCTTTCTAATATCCAATTTAAATCTACCCTCTTTCAGTTTGAAACTATTACCCCTCATCCTATTGCTACATGACCTCGTAAAATGCCTCTCTCCATCTTTCCTGTAGCCCCTTTAGGTACTGGAAGGCTACTATGGGGTCTCCCTGGAACCTTCTCTTTCCCCAGGCTGAACAACCCTAACTCTCTTAACGTGTCTTCATAGGAGAAGTAAATGGACATAATTTAACATGGACATGGACAATCTGTTTGGCAATACAAACATCTAATAAAAAGGAGAAGAATAAGAAGATAGTGCTGTGGGTGTGGGGTAGGTGAGACGGGCAGCATGAAGGGATCTGAGAAGAATCCTGCACCAGCTCACCAAGAAAGTATGAGACATATGATCAGAGTCAGAGGAGAGTGTTTGAAAAGCCTTACAGTGAATGTTCCAGTTATCTGTGAGAGATGTCACACCCACATGCGCAGCACTGCAACACCATGTTGTGTATGACAATTTGCCCATGTCATGGTTTATTGTCTGGCAGCATATCACCTGTGGCGTTGCCAGTCACATTAAAAAAGACAACCAACAAACCTGCATCAACCGGAGTCTTACAGACAAAGTCATCTAGCAATTAAAATGTATTTTGAAATTCCTGAAGTGGTAAAATGCATAAACCTACAGGAAATGCAGGAGTCACTGAGAGGAATAGGGCAGGGAAGAAGAACCCCCTCAGCTAAATATAATAAAAGGGTTTGATATTAAATGTACAGGTGCTATATTGCACCCACAGAGTTTCAAAACAGTGAATATAAGATTTTCACTCCCTGGGTTTTAAAACAGGAAAAATACTGAAACCCAAGTGAAACTGGGAAAATAAAGAATGCATTAAAGGTATTCTCACAGTAGGGCATGATAGGTCTACTATTTAGCAGCTCACAGCTAAGGGGTTTGCAAATTGTACAGCTATCAAGTAAATGATAGAAAAAGGAATTTAAAATAGTAATTTCATAAGTGTATTTCTTTGGCCTTGCTCTATTTTATTTCACAAGAAAAGTTTACCTACAAAATGTTTAGATATCAGATTCTGGCCTTGAAACTCCTCTCACATCTGTTTTACACTGGTGTCTCTTACATTCATGATTTCTTTTGAAATATAAATACTCCCATTTTTTCAGATATAGATTGAATTATTTGTGACACCAATCCTCTGATTTCTAAAGAAGATAAGTATGGTGCTATTGGTTATTCCACATGTACTCTCTATAATGTTTTTTTCCCTGTGTTAAATTTATTTTTTTTGCCTTCATAAGCATTTCAGTACATGTGAGGAGATCAGTAAACACAGCATTTCAAGTGTCACGCCATGTGTCTTGCAAACACTGTTGCTTTTTGTTTGTACACTGAATACATTCCACCAAAATCAGCCTGCTCTTCGTCTGCAGCTTCATATTTATGTTTGTTATAATTAAAACTCCATCTATTCCTAAACTTGCTGGCTTCTGAAGAGCTAATCTCCCATTTGTATCTATCCTATTGATTTGCTTTCCTGTGCCATACATATGATTTAACACTTGCTGGTATTTAATATTATGTCAGATGCAATTTTTCACAGTCATATACCCTCTAAGCTTTCATTTTTTTGCTGGTTTTGCATATTGACTGTGCTCAGACCTCTATTGTCTTTGCACTTAGTTCACTGTCCTAGAGTAGCATATTTTCTCACATGTGCAGCCAACTTCCCTGTGAAATGTGTTGCCAGTTGCACTCTTACCCAGGGCTGCCAAAGGTCTCAGGCAGTCACTTGTCCTGGAACCTGGCATTACAAGAGCTAGGAGCCTGGGGCATGGCTATCCTCAGCTCCTCTCCTCCCACTTTGTCCAGTCTATTTTGGCCCCTTCCAGGCTCTTCTAGCTGATTTTCCTACTGGATAACATTGTGAAGAAGCAGTGGGTGGGCAAATACTTAAATGGAAGAAAAGCAGCTCTGTAGTTCTTCATATATGGCTAACTTACATGCATATCCTGGGTTTAAAGAAACATCTGAACACATGCAGCCATACTATTACGATTTCTTTAATTAACCCAGTAATATAAGTTACTTCTCTGTCTTCTCTCTCCATTCTCTTTTAAAGTGCAAATTTTACACAGTATTTTCTATAGGCTTGTGTTGGTAATTCAATACTAACTAAGGCAACACTGTCACCACAGCTGTCGGTGCTCCCAGCATCCCAGCGCACAGGCGGCTGCTCAGCTGGGACATGGAGCAGGTCCTTCAGAGGATGCCCACCTCAGGAATGTGGATCCCTGGCACTGCGCAGCTTTGGCTTTGGCTCAGCTACTCCACAGCACTGCTGAGTTGCAGCTTAGACCAGGTGGATTCTACTTGGGTCCAAACCAGCTGCATCAGGCAATAGTAAGTTGGCTGTGACAGTCTTGCCTGAACTAAAAATATCCTTCATTTTTATATTAACTTTTCTTTTTACTTCTTCTTACCACTGCCGATTTTTATGCTGCCTGTGAAATGGCACAAACTTCCCAGAAATTTCGTGTTCAAACAAATGCAGATTTCTTTGACTTAATCAGCATTTCCCTTGTGTATAGATTACAGTTCACATTAAAATTGAACTGAAATACCTTAAGACATTCAAAGCACTGGGTGACAAAAAGGAAAAGAAATTTACCTTGACCTATCCTTTATCACTCTTTGCAGACTCTGTGACAGTTCATGTGACATTTTTGATTCTCTGAGTGATTTCTTTTGGAAAATCACTGTGATTTTTAGACATCTGTGTTTTCTCATGGTTTCTGTGTAAATAAGTATGCCTGCTCTACATTAAAACACGTTAGCTTGGTTAAAGAGCTTTTTCTCCATTTTTCCACAAATACTGTTCTGTTGAAAATGGAGTCCTAGGGCACTGGTTCTCTGTGTGTCTTTGTAAATTGACTCTGCTTTATATTGTTGATGTTGTTGTGTGCCCTCCCTCTTCCCTCTGTCTCCTTCATATTTCTATGGCTAGAAGACAAAACTGAGCTGGTTATTGAGACAGTATCATTTATTTGTGTTCTTTAAGCAGGCTGCAGCAGAGCCAGAAGATAATGGGCACCTCATTTATTCAGGCTTTGAATGATCATATTTAATTCCCAGTGACAGCTGTCTTCACCACATTAGCATTGCAAATCAGCTCTGTTTTGTAATGGCCTTCTATTGAACATGATTCAATTATGTGTGGTCCGTAGCGAGGCAGGATACAGTCTTAGTATCTATAGCAATATTTCTGCAAGCTGCTGCTCTTTACACTGCTCACATTTAAGCTGTCTGTTTACTACAATGCTTTCCTTGAACTACACTGAACTCTCTTCATTTTGCAGCTAAATAAAGAAGAATGAATATAATTTGTAAAAGCAGTTATCTGGTCAGACATATTACATACCCCATCTTCTTCACACATGCCTGGAATCAGGAAGCACTTGTTAAAATAATTGTTATTATACTTAAAACATTTATATTACAAAAGTCATCAAAGTGGATTTAAATGATTATACAGTGTTAAATGGTACTAAGTACTGAAGCTCAATGCTGGTTTGAAGAAAAATTGCAATAACATACCAAACAAGCAAATTTTCTTTTAGTGTCATAGTTTTCCAGGAAAAGGGCAGCAAGGCTTATCATTGATAAAGCAAGCTAGAAATCACAAAATTTAAAAAAATACTATTTCAAAAGGTTTCAGAAGTCTTATTTAATTTACCATGCAATGTCTAAATTCTCTGCACCATATATTCTAGTCCTTTTGCATCTTGGGCTGGCATGTGCAGATGACATTTCAGACTAAGCTGCTGAAGGCCTGGATCATATCACTGTAGCTTAATAGGTTTGTGTATTTGTTATAATACAGAAACCTTTCAAAATTCTGATTCCACGTGTAAGGCAAGTTCTCCTATTGTGTCAGGCAGCCTCAACAAGAAAAGCTTCCTCTGCACAGATCCAGCAAATACAAGCTTCAATCTATGTAAGGCAAAGCACAAATCTTACTCTTTTCTCCAGGATTTCCACCCCTATGATCTCTGGAATATCTAGCTCTTGCAGAAATCTCATTACACACAATACAGATGTCTTCAGCCTCAGGGCCCTCTTAACATCCTTCATCTTGGTGACAACATGTGCCTATAGTAGAAATATGTTATTTATTCCACAAGCTAGAGTGCTGAGCCATCATTCAAAATTTTATTTTACTGAACAACAAGAGCAAAGGGTTTTTAAGCATACTAAAATTGAATTGTTTAAAGACACTCTATAGATGATGATGACAAAGGTGTTACAGTATCCCTTCTGTGGTATCCCCAGTTTGATGTTGGTCCTGGGCTGAAGCTGCCCCAGGTGACCTGCAAGGTCACAGACACCCATCCTAACCACATCACTCCCTCCAATGCTGCTGCATTGGATATTGTTGTGCAATTACCACATTCATCCACTTTTACATTAGGATTACTTTTACATTTTTTTCTTTTTTTTAAGCTATCATTCACACCTTTCCTTGCCACTGTCTCCTCTGACAGATTCTGTTGTCTTTTTTTTTGCAGATTTGAGACATATTAATTTCTTGATTATGATCTTAATTTAGTTTATGAGGTCTTACTACATTTTTGAAACCATAGAGCTTATGTGAAAATAATGACTGCTTCATCACTCAAATAGGGGATTCGTTGCATTCTTTAAGGTAAGACCCATTTCTTGTTAATGGCTGGGTTTTTTACATGTATCAGATTGCACATTCACCTACCTGGGAAACAAACCGGAGTTTATGGAAGCAGTTTGATTTGTTCTTATCATGCCTACCACATGTATGTATACCATACATTGTTCTTATCATGCCATACCACAAGTATGTATGTGCAAGAAAATACCTGTGCACGCTGGTCTTGCACATGGTCCTTCATGATGCTGCTCCATGAGACTGGATCTCAACACAACAATCTACCAAGGGTCAGTTACTTTAACTGGATCTCAGGCCCCAGTTCATGGAGGTATTTAGGGATTTATTGCTCTTCAGTTTGAGTGCTAGGTAAAAAAATCTGGCTATGCCTTTTAAAGAAAAGCTGTGCCAATATTTTAAAAGTTAATATATTAAGTTGCATCCAAAGTCAAAGTCTGCTCTGCTCGGACATCCACAAGAGGAAAATATCTCCATTTTTTCTGAGCTACTTGAACAATTCTGTTGATTAAAACCAGTCTACAAACTGAATGGAATAATATGGATAATGGATAATGGAATAAGCCAGTTGCTAGAATAAATTATTAGGGTCACATTCTTTAAACCCTTCACAGAAAATCTGAATTTTTTTAAAAAATTATTCAAAAGGAGTTGTTCAGTTCTTTTTTGTATGTTTTTTCTCATTTTGTCTGGTAATAAAACCTTGAAAGATTTAAACTAAAATTATTTTTCTTAGTAGAAACCAAGATCAAGGATAAAACTTTGAGGATGAATAATGGAATAAGGAAAAAAAGCAAAAGGAAAGCATGCGCCACAAGGTCTACAGGGAAGAACAAAGTGAAAGGCTTTGGAAAATAAAGTGAAGGAGAAACAGGATCTTATCTGTGCCTTTCAGCTTCTTTCTCCCATGGAAAAAAACGAAGAAAAAATTATTTTTGGTAATACGTGAATTTCTGGTGTGCTTAGTAAACAATTAAACTCTAACAGGCATCAAGAAAACTTGTACATATCAGAAGATGTTCCCTTTTCACCATGGTCTTTCACCTCAGAAACACCACATTGTAACTAGAAAGAAAAAGCAAATGTGGTATCTACACTGTGGCAGGACCTGTTGGGGCTCTCAGTGGAGCACAATCTCATGCTACAGCAGCCTGTCACAGGGGTCACACTGTCTGACTCTGCCAGATGGCTCTCAGGTTCACATTTTCAGATGTTGACCTTCATACAAAATATTTTTGCCTGTTTCTTTGACTAGGAAAACAAGGTTTATGCTACCACAGTATCTCTCTCTCTCCTCTAATTTCCCACACAGACAATCATTAACTCAAATTTGAAAGGTATTAGAAGTCCTATAGACAATTGCACTCCTAAGGTTTCCTGAAGACCAGCAGTTAGCAATAGAGAGGGAAAGACAAGACCTCCCACCTGCCCCCGGGGAGTACAGACAGCCTCTGCAGCTGCCCACACAGCTGGCACAAAGGCATTGTCAGGAGGTCAGCTTTTACCACTCCAGGCACCCACGTTACTGCTTGCTTTTGACCAGACAAAGATGTGACAGAGGACATGGAGGGAGGTGGAAACAGTGCTGCAATAGTGAACACAGGGGACCCTAATCCATAGGAATCCAGGCTTCGTTGATTTTATCACTTGAGAACAACCTTTGTATTCTGAAATAAATAAGCTCTTTTCACATGAAAACTACACAAGCAAAACTAACATCACCTCCTGAGTATGCATTGCTCTTATGTAAGACTGGTCATCTTTACAGTCAATTACCACAGAAAACCAGGGAATTTCTTTTTATATTGTCATATGTAATGGATACTAATGACAACTTCCTCTACCTGTCATATGGTGTAATTTGGTGTAATTAATGTAATTTGCTCTGGTAATTGTAAGAAGGTCAGGACCAGAGTTCCTGAAATATGAATCACTTCCACATCCCATTTCAGTATTTATCATCCCGTGCTATCCATAGATACCATTAATATACAAATAACGTAATTGAGAAACAATAAAGGTTTCTATAAAATAAAATAAACCTTTCACATAAATAAGGAAATGGAAAGTAAATCCCATAATGCCTTCTCATTTTCCAGCCGGAGGCACATATTCTGTAGCATTCACACACTGTAGACCATCACTTCAAAGTCTCCTAGAGGTGCCAGCCTTCCACAATCATTACTTACCAACTGTATTGCTGTGACATTCTGAAATCGTTTATGCTGCTTGTCTCTGCCACAGATGACTTATGTTGGAAGTACAGAGGAAATTAATGCAGACAGATCAATGGGGGGAAAAAAGTAACCAGCATTGCTCAGCTTGATCTCAGAAGACAGTGCTCATGCTGTCTCATGTATTAGTCACAGTTAAGAAGAATATTAAGCAGGGATTTAGAGCACTTTTAAATAATTTGGGGCTGCTTATAGGGACATTCCCCTTTCCCATCCTAGGGAAAGGAAAACTATGCATAAAAGTGTAGGAAAACTAAGGTATAAAAACCAAACCTCTTTGCCTGGAACTTCAATAAGTAGATGGAGAAGGCAGGGTTTGGAGAAGGTTGGGCTTGCAGGCTAACTGTAGGTTGGTGTTCACCCTCAGCCTTGAAGATAAGGTGATAAATATGGTGCAAGAGGTTGTGAAAGACCTTGAGAATTAATAAACAACTTACATTTAGTGAGGCAAGCAAAGGGGAGTAGATTTTGCAAAACAAGGGAACTAAAGGTAAGAGAAACACAGGGAGGAAGATCCTTGCAGCAATATGAAGAATTGTCAGAGGCACGAAGTTACAACAGAAGACAAAGTATGTGCCAAATTCTGCTATATGCAAAGAAAGCCAGGAAAGATTTTAAATATTGCAGTAAGAACACAGCCTGAATGGGAGAAACAACCTGCAGAGCAAACCCATGCTATGTGCCCCACTGACAAGCCTAGCAGTGTTCATCTCATTCAGAAAAATGAAATTGTAGGCTGGAATTAGAGTGACAGGTTAGTAGCTACCTCTGAACTGAATTTGAGTTCACAGTCCTCTTTGAGGACATGTAAGAAAGTTGGTCTAAGGCTTTAATTTGGACAAAATAAGCCAAGTCTGGAGTAGAGGAACAGGTTTGTGAGACAACAGCCTAGAAAATGTTGTCAAATTAATGTTTTCACAGGCAGATATGCAGAGATACATTTAAGAAGAACAGACACAGTCCACACAGAACAACTATAAAAATGGTAAGGAAGGTGAATCAGACAACTTCTCCCAGAAATTCTTCCCAGAATAGTCAGAAATAGGAAAGAGCTGGAAGAGGACAGGATCAGAGGAAATGAAAGGCTGAGAGATAATAACTGTGTCACAGTCACACCTGGCCAACAAGTCCAAGGGATAAGGATGGAATATTTGTTCACTAAACTTATCTAAAAAATAGCTGCAGTGACAGAAAGACATATCAGTGAAATGTAGACCCTAAAACCAGACGAAGGATATCAAAGGTAGAACTGGAAGACAGAAATGGAAGTAGAGTTAGGTAAAAGACCATCTATGAGATCAGAGATCTTTGAGATGGCAAGGACGGAATAAGTAGACAGGAGAAACGGTTTCATCATTTTATAACAGGAATCTAAAGCATACTTTTATTGTGAGGGAAGAGTGTGAAGTTATATACAATGCTGGGGGAGAGTACCAATGTGGTTACCAGGTAGAGCACAAAGTAGGATGGAAGGCTCACTAGCCTAAGAGAACAGCAGGAAATGCGGAAAGGGGGAGAAAGAAAAAGTCATATTACATTTTGTCAGATTTCTGCAGCAAAAAATAGGTGAACGGGGAAATGGGTGTGAAAGCCAAATGTCAGATGAATTGGGGGTGAGTCCACTGTGCTGAAATAGCTGGAGCTGTCACTGTGGGATTGAGGCGGCAGTCAGGGTGGGGACTGGGTGCAACTCCACGGACACAGATGCATCACACGCTGAAGCAGTACATGCCCTCAGCTCCTGGTATACATAAGGGACTTGCTGTTGTCTTGCACACTTATTTTCCCTTAATGTGAGTATGGCCTCTCATGTTCTTCTATTTTTGTATTCTTTATGCCTGAAATTTTTAACAGGATATTATCTGGTAATTATCTTGCTGAGAATATTGTCTGCACTGTAGAGCCCCTCTGAATTGGGTTGCTGCTTAGTTCTCACATGCTGTTGGGAGTTTTCAGAGCCACTTTTGAAAGTTACGGACCTTAAGATGCTTACCTGAAAAGCCTCTGATACAATAGGGATGCTTTGAAATTGGTTTAGTTTTATTAATATCAGTCTCCAAAAAAGGTTTAACAAAGTCAGCACAGGATCAAGTCAAATCTGAGAATAACTCGGGAAAGCACAACGTATCCATTTGAAAAGATTCTGCGACTACTCCAGCTACAATGTTTTGTGCAAGTCAATTCCTCTGTCAACTATTCTCCCGAAATGAGCTGATGCCTGTCTACATCACTGATTCTGGAGATTTTGGGAAATCCAAAAGCAATCGCTTCTCAGCATTTTGTTAATATGCCTTAATAAAGGATATTGCAAAGAAGCATCAGCACTTTAAAAGACATAACTTACCGGTGCTAGTTAGTGAGAGTCAATATGGGTAAGTTGGAAATAAATGTTTAGTTTTTGAAAAAAGTGTGTTTGATTTCTTAGATATACAACTCACGGAAGTTTTCTTTGCCAAAAGATACCACTGTTAAGTCCTAAACTATAGAGAAGTATATTTTATAAAACAAGTTTCTAGTAGCAGAATGCCAGTAAACAGTAACAGTCCATATGGATTAGAAAAGCAAGCAGCTAGTCCACAATTGCTGACATAACAACAGGCAAGATGCTTGTTTATTGTTTACCACCTTCTCCTCTTATTAAATAATTTAAATACTAATATGGAGAAGTGGTGGCAAGTAAACCTGAAGCATACTCCGGTAATCCATAACTAAGCATGTTATGTTAAATTGTAAAAGGTATTAATAAGCCCTGTAAAATCTATATACTCTGTAAACAAATATATACTTAGTTTTCATTTAATTGATCTTCATCCAAAGTTGAAGTATTCATTCCCTGGATAACAACTAGGAGCAAAGCTGTGTGAAAGATTATAAAATTCTGTCTTAGAAGATGAAGAGGAAACCAGTTTTTCCTGGTTTCCCATTCTGTTCTATAGTAGAATTTTTCTGAAATGCAATTTTATTTTCTCTTACATTCCTTTCTCCCATATAGATTCCCTGTACTTGATATATGGTAATTCACAATCACCATTTTTAAAAGGCCTTTAAGGGTACTATACACAGAACAAAGAGAAGCTCTTCTTAGAGCCAATTCCCGGACTTCTCCGTGGACAAAGAAGTCAGATTAGCAAACTGCCATTACAAAAGCAGCTCTCCAGCATTTTCCCAGTCAGTTCAAATTAACAGTTGCCAACTAAAGCAAGACTGAAGCTGAAAAGCTAAACAAGATAAAACATGTCAAATTGCTCATGAAGAGCAAAAGCCAATCAAATAACCAGCTTATCAAATTCCAATACAGTTAAATAAAAAAAACATGGTATTGTTAATATACCAAAGCAGTCCCCTCGCTTTCTAAGACTTGCTGGTTGTCAGCCTTGAGCACCATGGCCACCCAGGGCTTAGCAACGCTGGAGATAAAACTCAGAGATGAGTGCTCTGAAAGCAAAGCCTGTAGCTCCACAACTGAAGAAAACTCTCCATTAACTCTGAGCCCAACAGAACATATGATACAAATAATGTCAATTATTTTATGCATACAAATACTTTTAGAAAGATAACCTGTTTTGATTTTAAAATGCCAAGCAATATACATTCCACCACCTAACCTTTGCTGATAAAAATGGTCACTTCCAAGTTGCTAGTGTTGATTCAAAGGTTTTTTTCTACAAGCTCTCTTCTGTCTAGATCTTTTTCTACCACTCTCGCCTATCAGATATCCCAAGTCCAAGTGAACACTTTAGAACAATGTTTCTTAATGTGATCTCAAAAACTATTGTAAAAACACCTGGCAACAGAAAAATGCATTTGCAATTGAAAACTGCATGGTTATGCATGCCCATACATGCAAGTAAGAAGACCTAAATGATTAGAGTTTATTCTATTTTTTTAAACAAAAACTATTTTCAAATGCCATACACTATACCAATCTGGGATTAAAAAGGCTGAAAACACAGCATGGTGAATTACAACTAAGTAATTTTAAACTTGATGACAGTCTACAGGTGTCTGGCTTGGTGCAGTTCTGTGTAGCCTAACATGGTGCATGACCACATAAAACCAACAGTTGATTGAGGAATGCTCCTGATTTTATCTTCAGGGAAAATTCCCCCTTTTTATACAACAGTGTCTTAATACTGGGGATGGACTGAGAGGGTTGTAAAATATGGGAGATAAGTTGGCATTGCAGTATCTAAGACATGAATACTTTAAACACATTGTGACATACAAGATTCGGTTTATAAACAATATACATCATATGTGTTCAACCTACTTGTCACAGTACATTAAGATTCATATATATACATCCTCAAAACCTCTATCCTCCTTTTGCTTCTCTTCACTAGGAACAAACCAGTGTTATTCTGACTTTAAAGAACAAATGAGTTAAAAATCAGTGATGTCTTCATCATGAATATTTGTCCTTATCAGAATGGAGGCTCCCTCCTGGAACAATTACTGTGTATCTAGGCAGCAGCACTACAAGTGAATGTGAATTAGCAGCACTACAGATTATTCCAATAGTTTCTATTCATCACAAACAACAACAGCTTCAGGAAAACACAACACTACCACATGTGACCAGACAGGAGATATATCAGAAAGTACACTTTCAAATCAAGAAACAAATCTGAAGACTATCAAAAATGCTAATGCAGAAGGAAAGCCACAAGACCTGTGTTTGAATTTAGAATATTTAATTGAACTTTGTAGTAATTTCTGAGAACTCCACCAGAAAAGCTCTTATTTGTACAACACAAAAGGTTATAAGCAGACAATCCATTCAGATAGTGACCTTGCCAGCCAGTACTGGGGGATGAAAAAAAAGCAACATTCCCCATCACATTCTCCAACACCCTTACTGCTCTACCTCCCCATAGAAATGTCATGTAATTAATAGAAGATAATGCATGTTCAAGTGTGGTCAATGCATGACAAAGTTTGGGAAAACATAATTAGTATTGATACAAGGAATATTTTGCACCTTATCTCTGTCATTTTTATTCTAGCAAATGAAAGGAAATATGCCTGCTCTCCCCATCCTCCCTCCAGTTACCACCACTATAACTGCATACAAGCAGTACATCAGCACTAGATGCTGTATTTATACGAAATGATTGAACTTAGTTTTACAACTAGACACAAAGAACAAATGTGTCATTTAAAGCATTAATTTTGGATGGATACTATCACAGAAAAGTCTATAAACTCCGCTTATTTGACAATCTCAATTCTGACAGCAGAAACGGTATTGCTAAATGAAAACAGAAAATATATTCAGGGATTAAAATCTGCATATTGTTAAAAGAATTGACTTTCCTCAGGAGGAGAGGAGACATTATTTATATCTTACTTATATCAGACTTATCTCAGTGGGCCAGCATTTGTGTGACTGTGTACAACTCAAAAAACATCTTAATTTCTGGAGTTCAAAGTATACTGTCAGAGATAACAGTCACCGAGAAGACAGGTTTCTTTTATACCATTCTCAACTTTTTTGAGGGAACTTTTTGTCCTCAACACCATATTCATATTCATTTTCTTTGTTAAAATAATTTCTAAATTGTATTATCCATCTTAAATACAAAATAATTTTACAAATACAGACAAGATTTACCATCTCTATTTTAACAGCATGAAAAAGCAAAGATTGCGGGTCTATTCAAAATTGCAGAATAATAGCAGGAACTGAATCTTGCTCTTTTCACATGACACTTTGTCTCCACTAGCCCACAGAAACCAAGCCTACACTGATATTGGGTCATCCAGACCAGACGCCAGGAATTTTCCATTTTGAGTACTCCTACTTTAGCATAAATGCAGATCCAATTTCTATTCTGATTTCATCAAACTGTCATTCCAGGAGTTCAAGAAGCGAGTTCAGAATGTTTCTGCAAATAACTACTTGGTTCCACCAGCTGCAAACACACATCAAATACAATATGAAAGCAACTAGCAGTGACCACAATGCATCAAGCATGCCAGAGTGGGTGAGAAATTAAATGCAAAAGGTCAAGAGAGTAATTTGGAAATCTAATCCTCACTGATACCTGCATTCAATTTGCATCTCAATTTTTGACACAAATTCCTTGAAGTATCTAAACACGGGCACTGAAGCTCTCCTCAAAGACAAAGTGAAAGGGTTATTATGGTCTGCCCAAGTCCCAAAGGTCTGGATGCTGATACAGTGCTCAAAACAGTGCTTCTCTTACACCACAGGCTTACAACTGCACAGGAACATTCCACCTGTTGCCATTGTGCAATTCATTCAACACTGCATATATCCACCCCCACACGGCACTTCCAGCCGGCCCAACTTGACACAAGAGACATGCTAGTCTTACAGCTGGAGGCCACCCGGATACCTCTCAGAGCCAAGCACAGCACACACGTCCTCAGACGAAGCCAGTGCCAAGACCTCTTGTGCTGAAAACAAACAGCAGCGCAAGTCCCAGCTCCATTAGGGGAATAGCGGGGCACATGTTCAAGCAGGCTCTTTCATTCTTCAGCTTTCAGAAGTGAGTATTCCCGGTAATACAATAGTACCTGTCTCTAAATTTTAAATAAATAGGAGAATACTTGATTCTTGACAGTTCATCTCAACATTTCAGCTGCTGATGGTAATATTAACAGCCAGCCTTTCCATTTTCTGTCATTACTCCCATCTCACAAGCTCTAAGGGCGTGATTCTGTCTCAAATATTTGGGGTTTTTTTTGCACAATACTCTCAACTAGCAGAGCAAATTTAACCTATAACTTGCTCAGCTTTGCAGCCAAGAGAATCTCATTTTCTCTCCTCAGAAAAGGGGGGAGGAAAAGCTCACTAATGTTTTGCAGAGCTTCCATGTGCTGATCCCAGAGTTGTGGTTTTGTTCATGTTGGGCCTTGAGAGAGAAAGGGTCATTGTCACATCAGCTTTGCAGACCTGTGAAGACACCCACGTTCTCCAACCGGGCTGTTTTCTGTTCCCACAGAAACCACATATTTAGTGGGGGCAGCCCTTGAAATGAATGGGAGTCTCCGCATTCATACAGTAATAAAGGATGACAATCACCTGGATTGCTGTTCTTCTGGTACTATTTTATAAACACAAAGATATTGAACCATTCCTTCCTTCCCTAGTTTTGCTTCACTAAAGCAAGACTGTAGAGAAACTGAATTAGCATCCCTTGCTAGATTGCAGAGATACATCTCTCTCATTTGTCCTTAATCCACATTATACTTATTGTTTTGAGTCTCAAGCTATATGTTAGATTGTATTCCTTATACTTAGAAATATTGAAAATGTTTGCATACTATGAGATCTATGATAAATATCTAAAAATAATTATTTGATAGAAGGTTTTGATTGGATTATTATTGAAAGATTAGCGATTGTGAAGTGCTCAGTTATATGAAATTTAATCATGCAATCCCAATGAAACCAGGGGAAAGGACAGCAGAATCAGAGCTTACATATTTAGTATTGAACAAACCATATTTCTATGCTGTTTTCCATAAAAACAGACATTCAAGATCAAACTAAAGGATTTTTCTCAGCCAGTGGCCAGCAGCTGATGTTTAGAAAAAAGAACATATGAAAGAGGGAAAGTAGAGCAGTAGTTGCCACCTACTCCTGTTTAAAATCATAAACCTCATGTTTAGTAGATCTTCATGGTCTTTCCTTCATATAACTGTTTAATCACATTTTGAACTTTATTGTAATTTTGGTATCCCATGAAAATGAATCTCAAATTGTAATATTATTATGCAGGAAAGGGCTTTCTTTTGTTTGTTTTAAACCTGCTGCCTAATAATTTCCTTAGGTACCCCACAGTGAGTAATCATTCCCTATTCAGTTTCTTCATGTCATTCGTAATTTTATATTCCTCCATCACACCTGCCTTTTGTTGTCTCTTTGCCAAGTTGAAGAGTACTGGTACAGTTATATCTCTCACTCAGAAGCTGTCTCGTACTTCTAACCTTCCCCTCTGCTCTTTTCCCTGCCCTTCCACACTTCCACAAACCATTCACTGCCTGCCCGCCTCATCAATGTACCCATAATCAAGCTGTTTCTTTTTTTAATCCTTTTCCCAATACTTCACAATATTTTGTTTGTCTTATAATGTCTGCTGAGAATTGGGCTAATGTCTTTAAGGAATTAATCAGAAGAGCTTCAAGATCTTTGCTAGTCTAGAGTCCACCACTATGAACTTCATCATTAAAACATTAAAAATTTCTTCAGGAGGATTACTTTGCACTGGTTTGGTCTTTTCTCACCCAATCACTTGGCACAGTAAAATCCTTCCAGAACTCTTTACAGTAAGCTCTGGTTATTTTGAGTCATTTCATATCAGCCAAAAATTGTCTCTTTTTTCACTCCCTTTTCTAGATCAGTTAGGAATACATTGAATAGCAGACATCTCCATTCATTCCCTACAAAATCTTCTAGAAAAATATTAATCCTGTTCCTCCCCCCCCTCTTGTTTATCCCATTGCTAATTCATTGCTGACTTCTTCCATATCCCGTATCAGTCAATTTTTGTTAGTCTTTGGTGAGAGACATATTAAATGTCAAAGTTATGACAATTCTTCTCTGTTACAACGTATTAAAACACTGTGGCATCCTATTCTTGTCTTTATTATGCTTTCAGCCAATCTGCTCGCTGTCTCCAGACACACTAATGAACTTCAGTCTTACACCCTACATGTTCTTTAAAAAACTTGGCTTCATGACTATCACTTTCTGTTCCTCAGGCATCAGGGCTGATGTAAGTCATAGCTATCCATCACAGGGAGCCGTTCAGGACTTCAGTTTTGATTTCTGCTAGAGTTCTTAGATGAACACAGTTTATTTATGTAGGTTTGTTACTATACATATATCACTTTGTTCTAAACCTTTTTTATTACAGATGAGTCAAAGGTCTTTAGTTTATTTTCCACACAGAAAAACTCCAGTATGAAAAAAACCCTTTTTTCTCTCTTTCTTAGTTAAAACAATAAAAATAATTATTTTAGGGTTTTTTTCTAAAATCTTATCTTTCTTGAATGTTTCTTTTACACTTTGTCAGAACTAAAGAGTCAGGCTTTCTACTTCTATTCTTCTACTTCTATTCTTCTTCTTTCTATTTCTTTTAAATACTGTGCTAATTTTTTTAGCAAGTTAAGGCTCAACAACATTTTTGCCTGTTTCATAACAGTTTTAAATTGTCTTGCCAGGGTTTTCTGTTCTCTCATTTGAATAGAAGTTCCTCAATGGAAAATGTCTTGGGTAGCTTTAAGCTGTTTCCTGCAAGGATTTTACCCTGCCTCTCAATTTCTTTTGAGAAAGATTCTTCATTTGTATGCACTTTCTTGTAAATTATATTATAGTGAGGAGATGGGGAAGAAGTTGTGTTTTTTCTGCCTTCGGTGATACTGAATTTGAGAAGGCTGTGGTCAGTATTACAGCATTGTTACAATTTTAGAAAAGAATTGCAGAGATAAAATGAATTTTATTTTCATTATGAATTTCTAAGAATCTGTTGCTGGGTTAAAATAACAGCTTTAAGAATTGCAGCTACTGATGGACATGTGCACTCTATGGCATGTAGCTAACAAAAAAATCTAATTTAAATCACTGTCATTAAATAAGAAAGAGGAATAAAACATATGGTCTCTCAGATTATTTGTGAAATATTATGTTACCATCATCTTAATCTATTAAAATGGGTTTTTTGTTGCTGTCATTTTAAAAAATTACTTAGTTTGTGAATATGGCTAAGCCTGCCCTTTTTATGAAATTGTAGAAACTTTCACCTGAGCTGAAGATTAGACATTGCATTTTACAATTCAACATGAATATAAAAAATTTTGCAAGGAAAAGAGATCCTTATTATCATTACAGCAATCTCTGTTTTCCAGATTATTGAAATGAAAAAAAGAGCAAAGAGTTCACTGTTACTTAAAGCCATTTTCTAGTTAAGAGCTTAGAAGAAATTCTTACTAAAACAACAAAAATTTCTGCATGTTGTTATGGATGTGAGTGACCTCACAGAAATTATTTCAACATCAGCAATTTGTTCTCATTCTTTGCGCAGTGTGAAAAATATCAGTACTTTTTTGCCAGAAATACTTCTGTATTCTCATTTTTAAGTATATAAAAAAATACAGATGAAAACTAATTCAAAATCAGTGTTTTAACAAGATGTGTTTCAATTCAGTGGGGTTTTTTTAAAGCAAAGGAGGGTCAAAAATTTTAACATTTCAATTTTATGTAAATATTAATTCACATATTTTTATATTTTAAATTACTAAGAGTTGCTCCAACAAATGTCAGTGTCAGCAAATTACTCAGCTCAGCACAAAAAGTATCTTCAGATCACCTGAATGACAATTAAATTGGTTCAGGGATGGTGTTTTATGATTTTTTTGTACTCTCTTTTGTCACTCACAACCTTTTTTTCCCCAGTTCAGTGAGCTCCCCTGAAATAAGAACAGAATGAAGACAAGCCTTGTTCATTTTACCCAGAGATAAATTCCCTAACGCCACCTCAGCACAGTGAGTAATAGTTAGTGGGTGGAAAAAGAGGTTCATATAAGTAAACATGTATTGAGTTGTCTGAAAAAACTGTGCCGTGAAGCAAATTTTAAACAGAATTCAAGGATGAATAAAGGTGACTAAAGCTATGTTTGGGGCTCTTACTTTCTTAAGTGAGTATGAAACTAGCAACAATTTCCAGGACGGCCTGAAATTTAAATGATAGGAACTGAAGAATCACAGCACCACTGCCAAGAGGAATTTTCCATCCTGTAATTACATGGATTGCAAGCAAAGCCCCCTTCTATGCACTTCACACTAGAAAAGCAATATTTTTCTTTCAAATACACTTAAAATACAATAAAATATTGCACACAACCATCTCATGCAAGAACTCTAGAGAAATCAAATTTAGACAATCTAAGGTATAGGCAAGCATCCACAAATCTACACAAACACAACATTGAAAATCATTTCAACTACATATGAATATATATAATTTCTCTTTCCTTCTACACCTTGCCCTGTTCATTTTTCCTGCCATTTTTAGATTCTTTTCCCCCTTTCTCTGTTTCCATGTCTATTCTTTACTCATCTATCTGACTTCCCTCCTTTTTCTTTCCCCTCTTGATTTACTTCTTCACATTCAAATAGCAGTGTTGACTGGGACATAGTCTCTGTCTAAATCAACCTCAGCTATTTTACATCCATTGCTTTCATAAGAGGGTACTCAGGGCATAAATGCCTTTTTCCTTAGTACCTCAGTGTCCATTATATCCAAGCACAGCCCTGTCACGCCATGGTCTAAAAATAATAGAAATAGAACACTTATTGGCCTAGACACCTTTATGTCTGTTTGTAGCTCAGAGAAAACTGTAGATAACTTACTGTGCTAGCTTTTTTCTTCTCTGGTTTTGCATTTGTTTTGTTCAACAGTACGTTGTTAGAAAATGAAATAAAACTGGGTGTCTTTTTTCTCCAAGTGATCCTTCTTATCTCCTCCTTCCATCTCTGCTACGCTGGACCACTTATCTCTAACAAAGGTACTTGTCATGCTCAGCAACCAGGGAAATGCAGGGCTATGAAGAAAGAGTGGAAACCCCATTTTTCTTGCAAACCCTATTTTACAATTTCACCAATGGACTTTGTTCACGGTTTCATGGAATTCATGGAGAGATTTATAAAAATATGTCATAAATTGATGAATATTAAGCCATGTTAACAACATTGAAATGCTTGAAAACACAGTCCTCACAGTATCTGGCAAAAATACAGACCCAGGTTCCAGTTGAGACAGAAGCCAGATAAGTTTTTCAGGTATCAGACAATCACCTGCATGTATTCTCTTGCCAACATCATGAGGTTTTCAAGGACAACACTCAGCCCTGGTATTCTTGCATGTAATCCCATGTGCGTCCAATGGGATGTGTAGCTGAGGAGTTCTAAAGAGATTTTGTCTGGCTATAAAACATGAGAATGAAAGTTTTTGTTGCTGAATATACGTTTATTCACAGAAGCTAACAGGTGTTTGCTGCATTTTCTGCAATTTAAATGTGTTTAATCTTCAATTATATTAAAACCTGTTGGGGAGGAGGGGTTGTTCTTTTAACAGTGACAGCAAAGCATTCATGAAGCCTTCTTAATCATACTCTGCCAATTTTTTTAGCAAGAGGTTTTTGCAAAAAAATTCTGCCTTAACTTGTGAAAAGTCATGTATCCCAGAAGTACATGAGTTTGAGAAACTCTGGATTTGCCTGTGTTTAAGTAAAAATGTTTGTCTTGGCCAAAAAGGAGAAAAAAATCCCTGACTTGAGAAACACATTATAATGTACTCTTTTTTTTTTTTTTTTTTGGGCTGAAATTAGTAGAAAAGTACAGTTGCCAGTTTGTACAATTTTTAATAACAATTTTTAAAATTGAATTCCTGAAGGTGAAAGATTGAATTAAATGCCTGAAAGTTAAAGATTGAATGAAATTTCTGTAAACAAGACATATCTTCTTCAGAAATGTTTTCATTAATAACAAAAATAATAATAAATTCTGCTGGGAACCACTTCATTGTTTTTACTATTAACTCAAGCCATCCAATGCATCCATAAAAATTGAATAATTGGCCCACTAATTTCTTAATAGAATTGTAACCTTCATAAGCACTAAAGTCATAGCTGAATCCTAAACAGCAAATGCCCGAACAAGATTGGTTGTTAGACATTTGGGGGATAAGTGTGGATAACTTCCTTGAACAGGTTTCTTGCTTTTTCATGCCTGTTGCTTGGTTAAAGTGTTAGATTGCCACTAGTTCCTTGTTTTATGGGTTTTTTCAGCCAGACAGGTTCTCTCTCCATTCTTCTCTACACTTTTATCCAGCCTGTTTAGACTGTAATCACCTTGCCATTAGGAGTTAAGGCAATGCTATGCACTGCACGGCCTTTATTAACTATTATTTATAGAGCAGTAAATAAAGTGTTTTACTGGTTGATTAAATAATTACAGCAAGTTTCTTTTTAGAGCTCATTATGCTGTCAAAACAGTTTAATTTTTCCATATGTTGATATAATGCTGTTTTTGCAGTTATTTTGGAATGGTTTTGGTAAAGAACTGTCCTCCTGACACAGCAGAAAACAACTCCACCACATTTACCTTTGCAATACTGCTATAGCTTGAGGGGACAGGCAAAAAATCTTATGGCTTTTGCTGCAAGGACCCAATGAGGGAGGGGTGGAGTTTAGGACCCTGTTGTAAAAAGGGGTCTGAGGTATCAGGTATCAGTATTCCCTCCCATTTCCTGCCAAGCTCTATAAAGCCAGGAGGACAGGAAGCTCGCGCTCTCTTTCTCTCTTCCACTCTCTCTCGCCTTCTCTCTCCCGCGCTCCTTTTCCTGCCTGGTCGCCACGTGGAGCCAGCCTGGAGGAGGCCCAGCCTTTTGTTACCAGCTCGCCACATGCTCTGCGGCACCTGACTGCATCGGGTGCTGGTGGGGGGTTTTAGACTCTCTTTACCCCCATCGGCCTTGCAGTGAAGGACCTTTCAGGAGCTTTTATTGGTGGTCATCGGAGTTCGGGTTGTATATATTTGTATATATATATTTTCCCCTTTTTTCCCCATCTGTTACTCCCTTTCCCTGTGCCATTAAATTTGTTATAGTTTTAATTTCCAACCGTTGAGCCTTTCTTCCTTGCTCCCCTTCTGTTTTCCGAGGGAGGTGGTAGAAGCAAAACTCTGTCTGGGTTGTGGCTTGCCCTGGCCGTTGCTAAACCGAGACAAATAAGCATCCATACATATTCGCCACACCTCATGTTATGATTCATTGTTCCTAGGCTTACTGTCAAATGTGGTCAAATTATAAATTTGAGTTGCAGTATTGTTGGCTACTCTGCTACTTGCTACACCATATTTTCTGTGTAGGGACTCTTCAAGTGGAGCCATGTGACAAAGAAGCAGTAACCATCCTCTGTTCAGATGTAGACTGGCACAGAAAGAAAAAGATAAGCACATCATGCCTCCTACAGAGACTTTAATTCTGGATTTACTTTGTGTTTCATGTTTAAAATTAAAACTATTAGGCCTTGAAAGCAGAAGCTACCCATGGAACGTGGCAACACAAATTCCAATACAGTAATAACATGTTTATGAAGAAATTTTTACTTGAAGTATTATTACCTGTATGCAAGCAGATTTAGATGGCTATGTGCTTATTGTATCCAACCAGACAAGGAAGCAATTGTGAACCTAGAAGTCCAGATGGAGGTAGGAAGAAAGTTGCCCCGGTCATGAGTGCCAGGGCACACACAGCCCTGATAGAAGGGGAGGAGGCAGCTGCTCCACACACCATGTGAAGAGGAGGCGCAGCATTAAATCAGTGAGCAGGAGGAATAAGACAAAGGAAAATCCATAGCATCCTATAAGGGCCTTCAACAGCAGGCTACTAGAGAGCAGGAGAGCTATTCACTGGCAAAGAAGCACTATTGGAACATACAAAACTGGCTCACTCAGTAAGAGTGAAAAATGGTTTGACAAAGGTTAACCATTCCTCCAGCAAAGAGAGTTGCAAAAGCAATTTGCGTAGCAGTTGGAGTATGAAAGAGGATCAGTTAGACCACCTCAATGCTTACAGGTAGCTTGTTTTGTCTTTTCCTGATGTTCAGAAACACAGACAGTGGGACCAGAGCAGTGACCATTCTCAGTGCTAAAAAGACCTTGTGTTGACAAACAGCCTAGAAAAAAGGAGACAGTAAGTATAAAAGGAGCATTGTCTCCTCTATAACAAGTCAGTAAAAAGACACAAGCAACTTTAGTTGCAGTTATAATGGAACAAAAGAAGATCCACACAAAAGCATTCTCATTATCCCTGAGTTTTTTTTAAAAAAGATCATTTTTAATGCATATTAGACAAACATCTGCCCAAAACAAAATTAAATCTTGACAGCATTGTCAAAACGGAATAATTCTGACAATAATAACAAGGAAAAATCCTTGGGGGGAAACTTAAAGTTGCTGTCCAAACACCAAAGAGCTCTAATATGGTGTGATGGGATTAAATGACAACAGATTTGCTCAAAGTGGCAAAGAAAATGTGAAATGATTGCCTTGTCTGAGTATACCCATCACCTGAAGAACTGGAAAAATGAATCATTATGAAATTGCATAAGAAAGGGTATTATAATACCCTTAACAACTAGCACGGGATCGTTGATAGCTATTCGTGGCAACAGTACTGTATAACTTTTCTGATCAGAATAACATTATGCTAACAACCACAGACTTTAATTTCCTCTCTCCGATCCTGCCACTGATATTTTGCCTTTGCCCTGCCCCCCATCTTGCAGGGTAATACTGTCACATAACAGTAGTGTTGAACAAAGCTGAGTGGGAGGTACTTCTCTTCATTTAGAAAAACTTCAGTAGTGGAGGTGAAGGCCATTTGTGATAGAAGATGTTGGGATATTTCTTTGGAAAAATATCTTTTAGAAGTTATATGAAAACAGATGTCCTGAGATGTCCATACTGTAACAAATTTATTGGCTGAATATTTCCAAAATAATTAAATACAGATACATCCTTTTTCCATCCTTGTTTGCCACATAGCGGGTCTCTTGCACCAAACCAGAATTCTGCAGGGAGACAGAGAAACGGATTTTGTTAATGTTATCTATTTCCCACAAACACTGATAAATGAACCAAAAACCCAGTCAGTGACCAGAGTTAGTAAATGTCAAAACAATAGGAAAAAAAAGTCAATGAGACTTCAGACAAGACGCTTGTTACAGAGAAGAGGGTTGTTTAGCAGCAGTTGACTAATGCATGATCTAAGCAGCACCACTCATCACTCTGATGACTACATTGTTAATCTAACAATTTAAGTCAGTTAAGGAGAATGTTGGCTCTCAAAACTTCATCAGAAAAGTTCAACACCATTGCTCATCACCACTAAAATACAGGTCTTCAAGAACAACTTCAGCGCTCTGGTGCCCAGGGCTGTGAAAGAGCCACAAGTCTTCCCAGGGGCGAGGCTTTCAGTGCTGACCTGTGTGACATACTGTAAAACTACCAAGCAGAATAAAGAGGATTTTGAGCAATGGCAATGACCAGCAGCTCTGCAGTAGCACAGATGCAAAAGGGGACTTATCTTGGCAAAAGTAACAAGATTCCCTTATAAGGGGTTTGTTCAATTCAATTGAACACCACATTCAATTCACACCACATTTAAGGGCTATAAAATTGATCAAAACCTTTCTCAGGATTCTTTGGGATAAGATCTCATCTGCTTGCTGTACCTCAAAATGCAGGAAAGTGACTGGATTAGAACGAGGAAAATTGGATTTCCTAATGGTGAGGAGGAATATTGTTCTACACCCTTTCTTCATACATGTACAGCTCAGTAGTTATAAGCAAAGTGTATCCCCAAAACAAACAAAACTTACGATCTGAAGGAAGCAAGTTTCTCAGCTTTGAAGTCAAGCTGTAGGGTCAAGACAAGGGTTTTTTAACATCACTAATGATTCACATTACTTCCTACATCACATTCATTCAGTGAAAATTTGCCAACTTAATCAACAGTCATCTATCACAACGTTGTCATTTCAAATAGAATAAATCCAAGACATATAAAGCAAATTATTCCAAACAGTAAATTAAATAAGATTATAGTAGATCCAGGTTTCTCTGATTTTCAAATACAGTTCATTATGAGTAATCATTTTTTTTCTAAAGCAACAACATTTTTTAAAACAATCTTTTAGTAAACAAAAACATATACAGGAAACAGTCTTGCAGCCCTCTCTGGATTTAGTCTGAATTCAAATGTAGTAACAAATAACATGCATTTTTATAAAGAACCTTTCAAACCATACTGCTGTTCTTATGCCTCACGGTTAATTCATTAATTAAGACATTTCCACAAAAAATACAAAGGACCGGAAAGTGGAGTAGGGCACAGAAGAAAATGAGATTGAGCTTTACTTTCATTATAATCTATATACAGCTGAAGACAAATATAGATTTGTTGAGGCTGAGAATCTTTCCTTTTCTGAAGAACAATTTCCATTTCAGTTTTTAAAAAATTCAAGTATAGACCAGAAAATGGGTGGTGTTTTTCCAACATTATATTTTGATTCTCTTAATTCAGGTAGCAAGCATCCACTGTGTTTTCATATCAGGTAGATATTTAAGGTGATTATTTCTTTTATGTATATATATGCATTGTAAGAAATTGCATGCTGTTGGCTTCTGCTATGGATTTTCTATTCCCCTTTTCTAAGCTAATAAATGCAAAAAGTGTTTATCTGCTTGGTGACATTCCCAATATATAAATACATACTTTCAGCAATGGCATGCCCTTTCCCAACATTTTTTTTTGGTTTGCGTTTAACAAAATAACTGCAAATATCAGGTATTAGAAGGGTTGAAACAACCTTTTCTATTTTGTTGTCTTTAGAACCCTATCTTTTATTCATGACTTCTCTCTTGGTGCTGGAAGGGAGGCTGTGTTGCTATAGCAATGCCCTGCATATCCTTGTGGATAGCTTACAGTTTCACTTTTTTTAAACAACAAAGAGCCATTGATACTACATGTTGCCAAAGGTTACAAAAGTTGAATTCTAAAATGGAAATATTTCTTCTATAAGACTGTATAGGATATATGCCATCCAAATTCAAATCTTCAAGTAAACATACAGACCTTTTGTGAATACAGATGAACCTAACATAATACTGCTTGGCTTCAATATATTATTCAGAAGAAAAGTATGTAAAATATACTCATTATCTACTGCTTTCAAGATATAAATGTTCAAATATGTACAACCTACTCTTACAACTTTCTGACCTGTAGTAGAAATAAAACCTTTCTACATTTTAGCAGTTCTGGATAGTAAAATGCAATCTTGTATTCCAATTATAATTTAGTGGTAAACACACTCACAATGTCAGGTAACAGTCACCTTATAGAAGCTTCCTTGCCCACAATGCATATTAAATATAGTTGAATGTCCTTCAAGACTTCTCAAGTATGGTTTTTGTTCCTACTCTAATTGATTTCTCTTCTGTCAGATTTGAGATAGATGTTTACATAGTACAAATTCAATAAGGGTTCAACAAGTTAAATCAAATAAAGAGTTAGATGGAAAAATTTAGGATTATAGTAATAAAAAAGAAATTTATACTGGTGATTCAGCAGGCAGCACCCAATGATTCAGAACAGATCAAAGAGAGTAACAGGCAAAACATCTCTCATCATTACTACAGAGCAGTAAATCAGAGAGGAAATCCAGACTCTTCCACCTCAAAGTGCAACACAGGGGGGACAAATTCCCCTTGTGACAGGTTTACAGCAGACATTCACTGCCTCACTCCCACTGTGCTCACAGGATGACCAAAGCCATTTCAGGAGGTGTTTCAATGAGGTGATTCAGTTTCATGTGTAATCCTTGTAGCATCACTGCCTGGCAGCCATAAGGGCCGGGTTCAGTACATAAACCACTAAAACACAAAACAAGCCTGTCTCGCTTGCCCTTCCACAGAAACCTGGCACCACAATAGCCACTGGTGCCACATGGAGCCCCTCCTGCACCTCAGGGGCCCAACCCAGCCTGCTCCTCCTTTCAGCTGCACTGATGGAGCCAGGCAGGACATAAGCTCCAGAAAATAGCTGTACTTCCACTCAAAACCAGAGTCTTCTTTCATTTCCAAATCTCACTAGATTTACAAACCCATGAACAGTTGTTAACATGACTGCAGGGCCAGGATGTAACTGAAGAAACAAGGGAAAATTCATCAAATATCATCCTGACCTGGACCATTTGGGTTCTGGACAATCCTTCTCCACTATCAAGCAGA
This sequence comes from Aegotheles bennettii, assembly GCA_013398125.1. Classification (NCBI taxonomy): domain Eukaryota; kingdom Metazoa; phylum Chordata; class Aves; order Caprimulgiformes; family Aegothelidae; genus Aegotheles; species Aegotheles bennettii. The sequence continues at coordinate 195,630 of VZRW01005059.1, forward strand.
GAGTGGGACATGTGGGCTTAAATAGACCTTGTTTAACTGGAAAAGAAGGAAAATAAAAACCATATACTAACCATTCATAACAAGCAACACCACCACCCCAGCAGAGTTCGTAGCGATTAACCTGATCCTGTCCTCCTCCAGGTGCTGCTGAACCCATGCTCCGCTTGAGGACTTGGTCTGCTGGACCTGGTCCTCATACTGAGGACTTGGTCTGCTGGTGTTTGTGCTGCTCTGTCACCCCACCTTTCACTGCAGTCCTGCACAGCATAGGGAGGCACTGACATGCCAAATCCACCCAGAGTCCTCATCCTAAAGAAAGGCTTTACCAGTGAACCCTTGGCTTGTTGCAGCTTTGGTACTTCACTTCTTTTTTTGTTTCCTCCCCAAACCCTGAACTTCAGAATTTGATTATGGTGGCTCCCTTATCCCAGGAAGCAGCTAGGCTGCTTAAGCTTAATTACAACAGTTCTTAATTACAGCAGTTCTGTTCTCCCTGGTATTACAGCTTTATTTTACAGCTTAGAAACACCCCTTCAAAACTGAAGAAGCTATGAGAGGGACGGGTTACGTTGCCCTAGCCAAAAAAACATTCCAGCAATCGCTGTCCAAAAGAGGGTATTAGAGGGACAGGAGAGCTCTGACTCAGGGTTCCTGGAGAAGCACTGATCTTTGTCCTTCTTTACACCCACAATCAGGCATATGAAAAAATATTAAGACACAGAAGACTAGAGTGAAGATAAAGCATGCAACAACATCAACTCACATTCTCCATACTACCACAGAATACTTTGTGAAAAAAATGCATTAACTAACTTTTCTTATGTAATGACAATGCCACAAAGCTTGCTAGAAGTTCCTTCCTGGAAACCTGCAAGGGTGTTGTGTGAGCTTGTCCCCCCACCAAAAATGGCCCATATAAAGAGTCTTTAGGCTATAACTTCTTTGTCTATAAGAAACCAGGAGAGACAGAAGGGCAAACCCTGTTGCTCTCCCCCACCAAGCTCCATGCTGCTGCCCTCACACCCATGTAGCACCGGTGAGTGTGGCAGGGATGGGGATGGCAGAAGTCAGAATCCAGGCGGTCTGCAAATCTCATTTGCCTTTATGGCATTTGATGTCACAGCCTATTTCTGAAGGACTTTTTCTTCCTGTAAGGGAGAATGATGTATGTGATGCTGCTGGGCCAGGAGTGCTGTACTCAGCCACACTGCACATAGGTGTGCTGTTGAGCTAGGATCAAGGACATCAGAAGCAAGATTTTCCTTATGTCTCTTGGAAGCTCATCTCAAGTCTGTGGTAGAGCCCAGATTTTTGCCTATATGTTGGTTGTAACTGATTGGTAATTTTGAATTCAAGCATGGCCTTATACTTGATGTAAAGACATTCTTATCTCTCCACTGAAAGGTGAAGCACCAGTTCCTTCTAGACCCCCCAACTGGCTAAGCACACCTTTCCAAGAGCTCAAAGCAGTGGGCACCCTGGGCTTACATTTTGCTGACTGTTTCCTCTATTGGATGCCCCTCACAGGAGTCCTGTCGAGTACCGTGACTTCCATCAGGATCCGCTGCTTTGGCTTCTCAGCAAGAGAAGTGTCAGCACAGCAGGGAAGACAACCAAGCCCCTGCTTAAAATGAAGCTCTCAGTCTGATACAAGGCGTGCAATACGAAATGAAACTAATAGACCATACATAGGCAGCTGGCCTGAACTATCCTGTGCAGCTTGTAACAACCTGCAACTCCCAAACCCAGGCCAAGCTGTGGCTGTGAGCCAGAGCCAAGCTGGAATCCAAACTAGCCAGATTAGCAATGTCTCAGGTTGGAAAACCTTTGCAATGACCACACTGACGTCTCTGAATCTTTTATGTTCATTTTCTGGGGCTCTCCCTACTGGCAGGCTGCTTATTAAAAACTGCACTTGTGGGTTACACAAAACAGCAAACAGCAGTTTGAAGCGATCGAGAAACCTTGTTTTGTGGGTTTGTTTGCAAAAATAATTGCCTTTAATGGCTGTTTAGCATTTAGAAGGATTTTTTTTTCATGGATAGATCTACCTAGTGTTTGAAAAGCTGCTAATTCAGTAAATTTATTTGTTGCCATCCTATTATAACCAGGATTATAACTTTTGTTTTACTCTGCTTGCTCTGGTTACCATTGCAATGAGTCTGGCATCACAAACTCTTCTCCAGGAGAGCTACGTACCTACCCCTCACTGAATTATCTACAATACTTACCGCAGTCTGTCACTCCCAAGTTCTCAGCTGCATATTCCTCTTTCCAAACCCTCTCTAGCTCTATTTTCATGCTTTCCTCATACTGATAGTCTATTTTTTGATCCCTTATACATCCTTCTTGTGTTCTCTGACATGTTCTACAAATATCTTCTTTACCATGTCTGCTTTTGCAACGCTAAGGACCCTCTCAACATCCTCTTAAAAATGAAGTCTTGGCTTATAATCATAGACCATAGGTGTAAAAATTACTTCTGGATAAAAACAGTTCTATACCCAAGATTTGTGCTGAACAACAAAGAGATGTCATGATCTAGATTTATAAAAGCCTTATTTCTATAGTGTTTGTCCCCATGTCATTGTTATGTTTAATCACAGGATTTCATGTTGTGAAGTCTAAGTAAACCTAAGTTACACCTCCTTCTGAAACCCAACAACAGACATCAAAGCTTATAGTCAGATAAAAACTACAGGAAGATGGAGCTGAAGTTGAGATGTATGCAGTAATGACCTGGAGTAAAACCATTCCAGGGCTGAATTGTAACCATTCTAAAAATCAGGCTTTATAAAACCTTGGAAAACCAGAGTAAGTCACACTTGAAATAAATCCAAATATATGAAGATATCTAGGGTGTCGTTATATGCTCTATTTTTTTCATATCCAAAGGCCTTACGTACTGGCCTGGAATAACATGAGTTAATAATAATGAGATTCTGATTAGGCAAATACGGTTTTCAAGGCCAAGTTAAGAGACCTGCAGCTGTTCCATGGAGCAATATTGAAGCTTATCGCTTTAACATAGCCTTTAAATAATTTGGTCTTAAAAGTATAATAACAGATTCTATAGCAGACCGTGAGAAACTGGAAATTTCCACAATTGAAAAAAGGCTCTCAGACAGGGGATTTTAGTGCTTGTACTCCCAAATAAAATCCACTTTTAAAAGCACGCTTCATTTTTTGTTTTCTTGCACTCGTAACAGAAGGGATATTCTTAGAGTCATTCACAGCAAAAGAAAAAATGGAGAAACTTTTTACATTACTCAATTTTTAATTATTTTCAAATTATTTTTCATGTTGAAATGCAACATCTTTTTAAAGAAAAGAATAATTCAGAGTCTATCACATTTACTGAAGGAAATCTTTGTAGTTTTCATATATTAAATGAGGGACTTTTCTTCCAGCACAAAACAGAACTCCACATTCAGTGCAGTACAGCATATTAAATGGTTATGTTGAAGACATTTACTCTAGACAATTTCTTCTGTTTCATATAAAAATAGTAGTATAGGCATAATTCTAGGCAGCAATATTTAATAGATGAGTTGTTTGTGCAAATACTTCAAACATTAGCATATTGGGCAATTTCCAGTATCTAAGTGATAAACCTCGTGAAGAATTTAGAGGGCACAAAGATGACGTAAGACTGATGTGAAAGATGACTTAGAAGAACTATTATGAACTAGAGGGACACAATGATGTGTCTGGGAAGCCATGGAGGAGGATGTTGAAGCTATTTAAAGAGAAAGATTTTTCTGTTGAAAATAACAAATTTGAAGGTTGTGGAGCAATTAAGCATGGGGATTTCGGCTCTCCTGAGACATGCAGTATTACTAACAGAACAACTAAGTACTATGCAGAAAGCTATATTAGCTAGTGGTACCAACAGTCTCTTTTCCCAGATTCTGTGTTGCAAATTAACCCCTTCAATGTTGTTTGAACTTGAAGAAATTATGGATGTGAAAATTAAGGCGTTATTCAACCATGTCGCACTGTTTACCTAAATTAGATACTGTTCTCTTGACCTCTAAAGGTCTAATAAAAAGCTATGCAAGGAATTATTGTCTTCCATTTGTTTAAGAGGATGGTATCTTGTGTCTCCCTCTCGTCTTTCTCACTTTCTGACAATAGTAAGTAATAAGCAGCATGTCCTTCACAAGCTTACAAAAACCATCAAGGCTTTCCATCATCCCAAGGAAATTCATAGCATCCCTCAGGGTCTAGAAATGATGAATCAAGTTTCAGCGTCTTCTCTCCCCTTTTCTTAGGATTTTTTTTTAATACAGTTTGGACCACATCATAGTGGTTAGTAAGACAAAGCAAACAGTTCATTCAGTATCTGTTTGAAAAATTGAGCATGTATTTATATACCTCTCACTTAGTACTCACACACACTTCAACATATCTACGCATGCTTTGGAATAAAGCCAACAGAATCACAGAATCACAGAATTCTAGGGTTGGAAGGGACCTCGAA
>VZRW01005059.1:200516-212539 GCA_013398125.1 Aegotheles bennettii
AATAGAGGGGGAGGAGAACCTCTCTTGACCTACTGACCACCCCCCTTCTAATGCACCCCAGGATGCCATTTGCCTTCTTGGCCACAAGGGCACATTGCTGGCTCATGGTCATCCTCCTGTCCACCAGGACCCCCTGGTCCCTTTCTCCTACACTGCTCTCCAGCAGGTCAGCCCCCAGCCTGTACTGGTGCATGGTGTTGTTCTTCCCCAGATGCAAAACTCTGCACTTGCTCTTGTTGAATTTCATTAAGTTTCTCCCCGCCCAACTCTCCAGCCTATCAAGGTCTCTTTGAATGGCAGCACAACCCTCTGGTGTGTCAGCCACTCCTCCCAGCTTAGTGTCATCAGCAAACTTGCTGAGGATACATTCTGTACCCTCATCCCGGTCGTTGATGAAGATATTGAACAACATTTCAGAATGTTCCAGAAATCTGAAGAGGAGACCATGGTAGTGCTCTAAAACAGATGAGGACAGTTACACTTAGGATTCAGTCTCTATCTATAGAATTCAGAGCACAACTTTAGAACTAAGATTTATCTGTGTCCCAAAAGAACCCATCAGATGCTCTGGTCATTTCAGCTGAAGCCACCTTGCTTCCTATTAAAAAATAAAAAAATCAATATCCAAGAGCAGGGACTGAATCACAGGTCTCCCAAAACTGTGATTGAAATTATAATCTGTCTCTTCTATGCCAAACAGGTATTTAAAATTATTTGTAACACATACAAAAAAATAAGATTAATCAGGGCACAGATTTCTACTCTAAAACACACATTTTTTTGCTTGCTAGTTAAAGTATTCAGCTGGGACAGAGGAGACCTGGGTTACAACCTCTTTCATGAATCAAACAACCTGGAGATCTGAATGTAGGTTTATACACTCTTGTTGGGAGTCTTGGTCACCAATTAAAATAGATTCGGGAGCTTTCTTCTTGCTCTTCCTGTGAGTGCTCCCTGTCACCTTAAAATTTGTATTCAATCAAAACCAATTCATCAAATTCCACTGGAATTGGCAAATATATTCCTCTCTCTTGAAACTTACTCCTGAAAAAACTATCCTATTGGGAATAAGAATTATTAATCAAATTAAAGAGGGCACTCACTAGTGTCCATTTTCAGCTTTGAGAACCGTAATTAGTAACTGAAGAAACATCTGCTAGCTACAAAGAGAGCACTGCTTTATAGCAGGATTTTTTTACTGTGGAACATCTTGAAAGATAAAGGGAAATTCTCTTTTTTACTCTTCTGTTCTAATTTTCAGTTATAGCACAGGACAGTTGATAAGCAAATAAAATTCTGACTTAAATTAGCCCCTGGATCCTTCCTTATTCATTGCACAGTTCTCAATTACTGATAATACCAAAGGAATAAATATACACTGGGAATCCCATAGACCCGTTTGATTCTAATTGGGTTTATGGAGTGTCAAGCAGATAAGCTGCCCCTCTGGGATTCCAGTAATGGATGCACAGGAGATGCCATAACACCCAATACAGAAACCACTTGGCAAGAAGCTAAAAAAAGAGCATCCTTTCTACAGAACTGCTTTTTCACTTGTCAGGACTCTTTACAGTGATGGAAACTATCTGGAAGGAAGCAGGAGAAAAATAACCAGAACCATTTTTGATCAAGGTAATTTTATCAACTTTTATACCAGAGGGTAACCACGGAAGGTAAGACCATAACAGAAGAATTAAACTCACATTGCTGAGCACCCATAAACTGGTAATATTTGCAGTCACAAGATTTTAAGTAACATATTCCTATAATCAGTGAAGAAAAATAAATGCAAGACACTTATTGTAGGAAGCCCAGTGAAATTAAATCCAAGATTTCTGAAGACTTAGAAGTAGAAGCAATTATTCTTCTAAGGTGGTAATTTGAAGTGACTGTTACATCCATGTACAGGAGCTGGTGGTGTGCTGCCCTCCAGAGACTGCACTGACTGCTTCTCTTAGCACTCTTAATATTAGCAGCAAAATCTTGCATCCTGGCTTTGCCTTAGGCCCAAACAACCCTGACCTAGTCACTTCTGAGCTGTTATAGGCTTTGGTAGCTACATGAGGGAAACTAACCATTTGCTTGACTGCAACAGCTGAAATCTGATTCTAAAGGCAATAGGTAAGTGCAATGTCTTATGCTTTTTCTTATTGTGTATCTGAAGTTTCCAATATATCTGCTGTCATAAAAAAAATATGGATATTTACTGTTTGCTCACACAGAATTACATCCTCACATACTGCTTCTTTGTGTTTGCTTTTAAAAAAAATAACATGAGAGATTTGACTGCATCTTATCTGCTTAGCAGCCATCAAAATGTACAAAGTGAGGGAGGCTTTCCACTCATTCGTCCAAAACCTCTCTAGCTGCCTGAGTTCTTGTTTGGTTTTGAAAAAAACAGTGAAATGTCACAACTGCAATGGCACCAAAAGGTATACAAAGTCATGGATGACTGTGTAATGTAGGAAATACTTTTATCATTAAAAAAAACAAGCCTAAGAAGTAAGAACTCTGGGCTCAAACACTCACCTTTGACTTGCTGGCTCAGTGGTGCCTGCCACTCTACATATGTTTGTTTTTTCATTAGACCTCTCTTAATCTTCTTTGAGCAAATCAGGCTCAGCTATTTCCTCCTTTCTGGTCCTCTATCTCACCTAGCTCGCTCTCTTTATTTTGGTCTCCTTTTCTCCTCATCTTTTTAACAAACCTGAGCATTCCCAAAGGACTTCTTTCTTCATCGTGTCTTTTCTTTGTAGAGTTCTCTTCTCATATTGCTTCTTAGAAGACTATGTCTTACAAACCACAATCTGTATTTAAAATTAAGAAAGTGTGGAGTTGAAATGCCCAGAGTATTTTTCAAGTAATTATCATCATTTTATCATCCTCCCCCCACCTCTACATCCACATATCTCCTGATTTCTCTCTGAGGTCTCTGAGGTTAAATCCACTTTGTCTTAATTTTTATAAAAACAGAAAACTAAACAAAAACCCTGGCAGAGAATATTTGCTGGTGTTATAATGTCAAGGAAAGAAAATTACTTATTTCTCTTCTGTCCTTCATCTTCAATCAAAATAGAAATTTGTTATTTACAAGAAGCTGAGAGCTTGTCATATTGTCTTCTGCTGCAGAAGACTCATATACACCTTGAAGACAGGAGAAGTGATCTAGAAGAGGCAGGGTTAGATCTGTGGGAGATTGATTACAAAGCAAGTACACATCTTCTGGGTACCAAACAGCTCACTCTCAAGGGTTTTTCCTGAGGCAAGTGGGGAATGAGGTGTAGGAAATATAAAGTCACACATACATGGGTCTTGCTGAAGGACATTTAGCACCCATACAATTTTTTGAGAGAAATTTTCACAAGGTTGAATGCAAAGATCCACACAGATAAACCATAGAGGTGTATGCCCATCAGTTCATCAAATGAGCAAATTTGACAAATGGGCTCACAACACCTACTTAGGGTTCAGGATATTACTCACAGCTTTTCTCTTAATCTTCATGGAAAACCATAATCTCTTGCCCAAAGGACTTCAGGGAAAGCAGACAGGTGCAAGGACACTATCCTTACTCCAAGCCAACCAAACAGCTTTCAAGCCACTGATTCAAATCAGACCATACTAACTGTAGCCTAGTGAAGATCTTAGAGCTGACAATTCCCTGCAACCTTTTTTCCTTAACTGTGCAAATAAAAGCTCTCACTAACTAGTGCCTGACTGACCTAACGGAGTAGTTTAATAATTGTGAACAGCAGCTGCCAATTCCAGCAGTTGTAAGTTAGAATAAAAACAAAAAAATGGAAACAAATATTTTGTAATCACTAGCAAAATGCAATGAAAATCCTCTCTCCTTTGAAGGGGACCTCAATATTGAACATAGTTGTTATTTATGAATGACACAACACAGCATCTGCCACTTTCCATCTTGAATTCACCAATCTTTGGTCAATGTTTGAAGAAGATTGTTACCTTTATCAAAATAACAGGCACAAGTAGTCAGATGAGAGAAGTTTGATTCCACACTTATTCCATGTAGGTGCTGCTGGCGTTTCATGCACATACAAATGTATATGCACTATCTAGGTGAACAATATGCAAGAGGGTTCTACAGATGTTTGTAAGCAATCTGCAGCTATAATTATACCTATTGCAAGCTTAAAGGGAATGCAAATCCCACTGTGAGCAGAGCAAGAGCTCAGCTAAATCCTCTGAGCCGATGCACTCCTGACACCGGGGTGATGCACAGGGTACAGCGCAGCGCAGGGCACAGCACAGGGCACAGCGCAGGGCATAGCACAGGGCACAGCGTAGGGCATAGCACAGGGCACAGCGCAGGGCATAGCGCAGGGCGCAGCGCAGGGCGCAGCGCAGGGCATAGCGCAGGGCGCAGCGCAGGGCGCAGCGCAGGGCATAGCACAGGGCACAGCGTAGGGCATAGCACAGGGCACAGCGCAGGGCATAGCGCAGGGCGCAGCGCAGGGCGCAGCGCAGGGCATAGCGCAGGGCGCAGCGCAGGGCGCAGCGCAGGGCATAGCACAGGGCACAGCGTNTTCCCGACACCGGGGTGATGCACAGGGCACAGCACAGGGCGCAGCGCAGGGCACAGCGCAGGGCAGCCCCGGCGGGAGCAGTGCTCCCATCGTGGTAGTCGCCCCTTTTCAGTGAAGTCATCAAACCGGTTTGCTTGGTCACTGCCTGCCTTTGTCTGGCGCTGACCTACATGTTGCGCTGAGGGACATCTTTGTCTCACTTTTCTTTGGTCACCGAGTTCATGGAGCTCAATGGGCCGCGGCTGGGAGTCCATTAACGGGGGTTCTCAGCCCAGCCCCGGGCCACCCAGGAGCCCCGCTGCATGTTCTCACTGAATGGCTTCACTGGTGGCCCATTCAAATGCACTAATGTCAGAAAAAAGAGTTGAATGAAGGAGCCAATGTACACCATTGCTCAGGCGAAGTGACTGCAGCCTCCAACAAAGCCTCCCCTGTGGTGATGTTAAGCAGAGTTATCAATAGTGCTAAGGCAGAGCAAGAACTAATGCTCCAATCATGCCATCAACAGGTGGCACAGATGCAGCCACTTCAATACAGAAATCACAGGGCAACGTTTCCTGGTAATTCTATCCTCTTTCCAGTGCTAACATACAGAAAAATGCACAGATGTCATGTGGCTCTCTTGTAGCGTGTCAGACCCCCTTGAACCGAGCTCCAAAGGACTTTTTTGTTTCCTGTTTCTTTTACTATTCACACCAACTGTAGGCGAAGTTACAGTCTCATTTTGCGTGAAGCCGAAAACTTAGTTTTTAAGGTACAAATAAATAATTTCCTTTCATTTTTCTGAGCTGCATGAATGGACCTTGCAAGCAAGAAAGGAATTGGTTTCAGTATTCACAGCAGTACAGGACACATTATTACAGCATTTCATTAATTCTTAGAGGCCACATTAATTTAGATTATATTTATTTTTATTTATTTCAAAAAAATAAAATTAAATCAAAATATGGTTGAACTCACATCCACTATGAACATGATCGTCTTTTTTCCCCACTTGAGTAAAACATTCACCTCTAATGTTTTGGACGAAAACCAGGGTACAATAAAAACAAGGTTCCTAACAATTCTGAATGCAACATCTATACAAAGTGAATTTGCAAAGCACATCGGAGGCAAAGAACTGCCATGGCTTCTGCTCTAATTAACAACTCATAGCTTTGCAATGGGTTTCCATTGCTGTGCACATAGTAGGTGGTAAATGTGCAGCAGAAGGGAAGTAACCACCTCCACAAAACGTTACTTCTGAACAAGATAGACACCTTCCTCTGTTAGGCCTGAAGACTTGCATTCATTTTCAAATCGTTCGTATGAGACAGAAGGGGAGAAAACAAAAAAGAAAATTCCCCTGCCAGGGGAAATTCCAACAGTTAAAGAGGCTGAGATAGGAGTCCTTCCAAGAGTGGTTCCCACAGTTACAGGCAATCATTCAGGACAGGCTGCAGGTCACGGACACAGACCACTCATCAGAAAGCTTTCCTCAACTCTGTAACTAACCTAAAACAAGAAAACCTGGCTGCCGAGTCACACAAACAAACAGCAATAGGTTTTTATGCTACAGGGAATTGGTTAAATACAATTCTCAGATGGTTTTAAGAAAAGAATTGAGCACTGTGCTACAAAGGTGAGAGGAAAATTTCCCAATAGATTATAGCAGCCCAACCTGGGGAAAAACCCTCTTGTCTGGACTTGGGCTGTTGTTTGAATCCCTGCTTACCAGCAGCAGACACCTTCCACTTTAAATAGACAGGAGAGAAATTGTGGGCCTGAAACATGAACCAGGCAACAGTAGTCCTGCAAAAGCAACAGATTTAACATTCCTCCACTTCAAGGCAAAGAAAATCCACTTTAAAAACAAATAGAGGTGATAAAGATCCAATATTAACATGAGAGTTTTTTCTGGTTTACTGTCAGAGGGTGCTTTTTTCCAAGCTGCTGTAACTTTTTAAAAAAGCCATTACTGCCAATACAGAACATGTCAATACAAACACTGAACTAAAATTTTAGTTTACTTGTTCATTTTATGTTCTGTATATGATTTGCATTATTTATCCATGGGATCTTCTTTCATGCATAATTAAACTATTCCAAATTCAGGCTTTTAACTTAAAATATTGTGATACAGAGTGATAACATTTTTAAATAATCATTAAATCAACTTGGCTGAGAAATTTATTAAAAACAGTAGGACAGCTTCCCTGAAAAAAAAAAAAGATGGTTTTGCTTTAAATCCTATAAAAATGTAGAGCAATTACCATAAGACAGAAATGAGCCATTTATAGACATCTATCCATTCAAATCAGATTTTCCATAACACCTTCCACAAAACGTTATGGCATAGTGAATCTTTATGCAAGCTTGCTTTCTTTCTATGAGTTTTTAAAAGATGGAAGAAAATGTGAAGGATATCCTGACAAAAAAAAGTTTTCCTTACTACCTAATTGTTACTACTTGTTCTCCACTTCACATCCAGCATACAAAAGTTCCAGAAAATTTAACAGAGATTTTGTCTAAGAAGGGGTCTGACCTGCAAACTTGAGGAATCCTTTAAGCTGTGTCCATCTTCATTATGCATTTTGTAATAATTTCCATTACAGCTGGAACTTGTCAGAGATTTGTTATTCAGAAAAAATATATTATTTTCTCGTGTTTTCACCTTAAATGTTCGAATTTCAAAAGGATATCCTAAAAGATTCTACCAGAATAACACCAGGAGAAAATAATTTCTCATTTAAAAATTTTTTCAAACTGATTTGCCCCAAGGAAAACTGCTTCTACTTAGCGCAGAATCACCTGCTTTTCATTAGTTCCTCCTTCTTTTACTCTGTATGCCAATGATCATAAAAGCTCAGTAGATCTCTGTGGAACTTTAAATTATGAAGCGGGAAAGAAACTCCCGCTGCTTTGTACGATTTAGTCTTCGATGCCTGTATAAATGTGCACAAAAACACAAACCACAATAATTTCACAGCTGGCCTTCTCTTTCTACATCTCCAGTTCTCCACTCCTAAAAGTTGCTCTTTCGCGTTGCTGCTCCCATGGCTGGCAAACTGAGGAACCTGCTGCGTCTCCCAGAGGAATGAGTAGTAGGCTTCCACACCCAGCTGCCACAACAGCTCTTTTTACACAACTCTTGGTCTTAAGAGAACCTGTCAAAGTGTTTTATAGGATCCCATTTATATTCAGAATTTTTTTTAAAACTTCCTCAAAATCACAACTAACAGCTCTTACTTGCTTTTCAAGAGATTGGGATTTACAATGGTGGTTGCTTCTGTTTCATCCAGGTGTTCTCACTAGGTTTTCTGGTAACTCCTACAAGCATGTTTAACACACCTGCCTGTTTACACTCAGGACAGTAATACATTTAACTAAAGCAGTCTTTGGCTAAACCAATTTTTTCTTATATTTTTAATATATCCAAATATAGAAGAGGATCTTTTTCTGAAATACTGGTTGGTACCATTAAGAGATGGGAGAAAAAAAAAAGATCAAGATTTATTTCTCTCTATTCTAATGAAAAAGCAAATAATATATGTGTTTAAAATTTTACAGCTGCTTAAAAATGGATCAATTTCAAATGGGAAGTAGCAGCCTCAGTTCTCCACAGTGTGATGTTTATCACTGTGTAATAAAAATTTCTATGCCTTGCAAGTTCTATAATAGGTAGGTCAACCACTTACTATCATGTCATTCCTATAATCATACACAGCACTTGAGCTTTACATAGATCTCTGAGGTTGTCACTTCAAAGGAGATCAGAACAAAAGCAGTAAAAGAAAAGGTTCTCTCTCTTTAATGCAAATGGACTTCTTTTTAAAGAGGTGTTTTTAAAAGCCTTCATATCACATTAAGAAAGTTGTATTATGGCTACCTGAATTAAACATCTTTACAATTGCCTGATAATTTAAAAATTAAACTCAAAGACATTGTTCATATGTTGAAAATGAAACCACTATCCCCACTGAAACAACCTACATTAGAAGATTTGTGGTGACAGAGATCATTTCATTGTGGCTGTATTTGCAGGAAGTCAGTGTGCCATAAGGATTCACAGCTACCCCACCTGTTCTGAGTGCTGAATGAGACAATAACCCCCTGTCTCAGCATTTGGCAACACAACAATCCTGTTTTACTACAATGTCTGCATTCAACGGAAAACAAACAAACAAAACCCAACTGTAAATCAATTGCCTCCAACTTTGCAGTGTCTGGAGCATGGAAGTTTTTGGCATTGCGGGACATAGGTGTGTTGCAGGCTAGGGAGGAGATTCAGTTCTCCCATCAGCACAGACCAGGGCAGCTTTCTAGTCAAATCACAGCTGAGCACATCCCTGACCATTCTGTAATACAAAGACATGAACAGCAAGAACAAACCTGTTGCAAAAAGATGTCTATGGATAACTTTCAGGAAAAATTTATCTGGATTTCTATCATTCATAAAAAATACTTAAGAAAACATGCACACTTTTAAATGGTCACAAATGTCTGTGGGAAAGATGTGATGACCAGAGGCGTTTTCCATGTATTTAGGTAACTGAGAACTGTTAATATTTCTGGTATATAGTTCCAGTGTGAACTGTTACAGACAAAAGTATTTGACTCCAGCTACTCTGTCCTGCAAGAATGAAAACTGGGAGTGAATTTTAGTTCTTCTGCCAGTGCTAGAAGAAAGTAAACACTGCCAGTTTGCCTTGATTTGGTAAACCATTGGCCCAGTTCCCAGCCAGGCAAGGGGAGAGCCTCTCACTGTTGCTCTAATCTACCAACTGTTCACATAAAACCAGAAAATGGGAGAACCTCACAGGGATCAAAATTCAGACCAGCATTTAGTAGCAGGGATCCTTGACTAAACCTGTAGAGAAGCCCTCCCCACCTCCTTTCTCCCACTCCCATGCAAGTGACTATGAAAATATCCTTCACCAGGCAGAGAAATAACCAGTAAAGGGAAGGAAACACTATGGACTGCTTTTTGCAGTATGATGCTCTTTTCTTTTAATTCTCCTTCACCTGCAACTTCTATATTATCTTCCCCTCCAGCATGTAAAATTTCCTCCACCATTTTCTCCTGCAGTGGTCAGCAGGATGGGGGTGGTGTTACCTTTTCCCCCTTTCTTGGCAAGGTTCTCCTTTTCTGTCACTTCACTCTCCACCCGTGCCAGACAGGAACACTAGTGTGCTCCCATCTTCTCTCTTCTTGCAGAGTGCAGCAGTAGTCTCTGCTTTTAAGAGCAAGGAACTTGAATCAAACCTCTTTTTTTTGCCCTAGTCACTTGACAATATAAGGCCGAGAAAGGAGAGAGAACAGCACTTTGAGTACTAGCCAAAATACTGAGATATTGTCATGAGATCATAAAAATGCTGGGCTGAAAGATTTCAAGAGATCATCTAGCTCAGCAGGGTGCATTAAGGAAAAAAATATCTCTGACGCCAATACTAATGGTGGGCTGTTAATACTACTATTCCAGCTCTGCAACCTCTCATCAGAGTATTTGGCTGTCATTCGCTCTTCCCCACACACACCCCAGTCCCCTTTAAATCACACAGGGTTTGTGTCTGTCACTCAACACAGAATCAAACTAACTCACAACTTGGAAGGCTGCACTGGTTTCAGATACACTATCCCCCTGTGATGTGTTCTGATAGGTTTTGGAGACATCGTTGTTCAAGGAATTTCTTCTTCCTGCAAGTCCCTCGCAGAAGAGAAAGGTTAAGTTAAAGAATAGTTGTTCTTGCTAAGCCCATTGAAATTGCATTTGTGACATCCGAATGCTTTTTTTCCAAGCAATGCACTGGATTGACAGGAAGGCAGCTACTCTGCAGCAACTAAGAGTGAAAATTAATAGGAGACCAGGGCCAAAGAAAGACTGCTGGGTTTGCTCACCCCAATCAAATTGTTGGGATTTAACAGAGCACCCTTTGATCTCACCCAGACTAATTATTGCTCTGGGTTTGACTGTTTAGTACATTCATTGCCCTTCATAGAAAAATGCAACTATTGTAATACAAATCTGTAATGAAAATTTAAATGAAAATACAGCATCCAGTAAACAAAATATAGCAAAAGTCATTCAGCAGAATACCTGTGTCACACAACTTTTTCAAGTGTTTTGTAGCTCAGCTACAACACATGCACTGGGTGTTAAAGTGAAACAGGTATAAAAGGGAAAATCATGTGTCTAAGTGTAAGAGAGATCAAAACATACAGAGCTTTAAGATACATATGTTTCTTTGAAATTCTGTCTCTACCAAAATTCTGTGATTCTGTGATTTATGCTTAATTCTTAAATCTTACCATATTATAGTAAAAACAGTACATTGCAAGAGCTCTATTATAAAAGAATGGGTTTAATTTCATAAGCTCATAGCAGTTTAAGATGAGAGATGTATTAATTGTGAACAAGTGTACCAGCTCGTGTAACAATCAAAGATGAGTTTTCTGTAAGTAAATAATTCTGCTCAAAGCTTTAGAGCATACAGCTATAACAAGATCAATGAAGTATCTGTGACACAAATGGCAGAAAAAAAATAAATCTTTGGAAACAGAAACTAGATTTTCATTTAGTAATTGAAGCTCTTCCCATAGAACTATTTTAACAGCCATAAAAAATATTTTAAAATACTTTTCTGTGGTATACAATCAGTTACACAAAGTATAAGATTTCAGTTAATGCTTGGGCTTATACTTTTTGATCTTTATTATATCAGTGAGACTTGTTTTACATTTCAAATCTAATCAGAGGGAAGTCATTCATAAATAACTGTGCAGGACATAAATCAGAATGGGATAATGTGAATGCACAATATTTCTGCACCTTTTTTTCTGTAAGGCTTCTGCAGCCCTTTCTTCTCAGAATAATAGAAATCCTTGGATTTAATAGTTAATACATAATAATTAGCATATATTCATCTTCTATGCAAATTGTATCAGAAAAATGACCCTGAAAACACAGAAATCTATTTGTTAAGGATGTCTTACAAATGGACTTAAGCGGGAAAAGATTTTTCATTTTATTTTATCCTTTATCAGCTTTACTGTTAATTCCAGCATATCAAAGACTGAAAAACCAATCAACCGAAGAAACAAAAACCACTTTCTATAAAGATAGCTTGTTCATTTCTCAGAGAAGATAGACAGAAATAGAAGGAGAAACTGCTGTAGGAAGAAGATTTAGGTCTTTCAGGAAATCTCATCAAGATGAACACAACATAGAATCATAGAATGGTTTGTGTTGGAAGGGTCCTTAAAGATCATCTATTCCAATCCCCCTGCCAATACCTCCCACTAGACCAGGCTGCTGAAAGCCCCATCCAACCTGGCCTTGAACACTGCCAGGGAGGTGCAGCCACAACCTCCCTGGGCAACCTGTGCCAGTGTCTCACCACCTTCACAGGAAAGAATTTCTTCCTAATATCCAATCTAAATTTACCCTCTTTCAGTTTAAAACCATTACCCCTTGTCCTATCACTGCATGCCCT
>VZRW01005059.1:212615-250984 GCA_013398125.1 Aegotheles bennettii
CTTATGCTGGGGACTCCAGAACTGGACACAGTGCTCCAGCTGGGGTCTCACAAGAGCAGGATAAAAGGGGAGCATCACCTCCCTTGACCTGCTGGTCATGCTTCTTTTGATGCAGCCCAGGATACTGTTTTCTTTCCGGGATGGAAGCACACATTGCCGGCTCATATTGAGTGACACCTCCATGTCCTTCTCCTCAGGGTTATCCTAAACCCATTCTCCACCCAGCCTGTATTTGTTCATGGGATTGCCCCAACCCAGGTGCAGGACCTTGCACTTGGCCTTGTTAAACTTCATGCAGTTTGCACAGGTCCACCTCTCTAGCCTATCAACGTCCCTTTCGATAGTATCTGTTCCTTCCAACGTGTCGACTACACCACACAGCTTGGTGTCATCAGCAAACTTGCTGAGTTTGCCAGGACTTGATCCCACCATCTGTGTCACCAACAAAGATGTTCAACAATGCCAGTCCCAATACCGACCCCTGAGGAAAGTCGCTTGTCACTGATCTCCACTTGGACATTGAGCTGTTGACCACAACTCTTTGAGTGTGACCATCCAGACAATTCCTTATCCACTGAGTGGCCTATCCATCAAGTCCATGTCTCTCCAATTTAGAGAAAAGGATGTCATGTGGGACAGTGTAAAATGCTTTGCACAAATCCAGGTAGATGACACCAGTTGCTCTTCCCTTATCTACCAACACTGTGATCCTATCATAAAAGGCCACCAAATTTGTCAGGCGCGATTTGCCCTTAGTGAAACCATGTTGGTTGTCACCAATCACCTCCTTGCTATCCGTGTGCCTTAGCATAGTTTCCAGGATGATCTGCTCCATGATCTAGTGGTAATGTAATACTGCATCTTTTTCCTCTGAAGACTTGGTTTTCAGGAGCATTTTAACTGATATATTTTGTGAAGCATTTTAACTGATATAACACCACAAACTCACTGCAAGGCTATGTAAGGCACAAATAAAAAGATCACTGAATGAGATAGTTTCAACTAGACTGCAGTTTTATTTCAAAAGAATTGGAACCCATATTTTAGGATAAGTAGTCAACATTTCTAGTATTATCTACAGCTACTTTGAGGCACAAGGACTATGAACGACTGTCTCTCCAGACTTAACATACATAATGTTTGATTTTCTAGAACAACAGAAGAATAAATGAAAAGGCAAAAATGCCTTTGTGTGTGTGTGTGCATGCACACAGGCATCTGTGCTTTCTCTGTATTAATATTTTATTTTTAGAACTTTAAACCATTATTTTTAAAGTTAATTATTACCTGTGAATACCACTTTTTTTGTCATTGTGTACTTTTTATTGAAAAAGCTCTGAACCAACTGACCAAGAGAAAAGTAAAGGAGATCAACTATAGCAAACTAGCATATGACTACAAACATCTTTCTTTCTGTAACCTTGTTCTCATAAATATCAAGTGATTTCAGGGGGGAAGATTTTCAATAATACCTCAGTGCCTCGTTTTTCCAAACCTGAGGCGTTAGGGTTAAATGTTAAGAAAAACTTACTTATTGAAACTTCAGCTAAAGCAAGGTGCTAGGTTCTCATGCAATGAGAACCCAAGTGGAAAAAATAAAAAACAAACCAAAAGACAAAAACAACCCCACATGGAAAAGTTAGAAAGTACCACTTAAACTGGCTTTAACTGACATCAACATCTCATGTTAGGACTTATGTAATTCAAGGAATAGGCATAGCAGAGGGAAATGGAGATATACATCGAAGCACACCACAGTTATTTATTTCTCTGATTTACCTTCATGCACGGCATTGATAAGCACATTCTTTAAGTGTACTTGAGGTGACACCTCCAGCCACACTGAGTATCAGATCCCAGGTAGCCAGGCTGACATCAGCAATTGGCAGTTGTGGAGAGCCAAGACCAAAAGATGAAGAGGCTTGAATACCATGTTAAAAAGCAGATTTATTTTTTTTTCTTCTTAAATTTAGTACTCGAAAACATTTGCTGAGAATAAACAAGTATATTTCTATTCTGTTAGGGAAAAAAAAAAGCCTGGTATACTATAAAACAACTTGCATAGACAAGAATCATTACATGTCAAAAGTCATCTCTTCAACTTTTACTAAAACCCGAAGGTACCTTCCCCTTTGGTGGGTTTTCCAGCTTTGGTTCTGGAAATATAATGTGTTTTTTATACTTGAGATAAAAATACAAAGGATTATTTCAGTTTCTTCTTATAAAAATCCAGGAAAACTTGATGACACTTCAAAGCAAGAAATCTTACACACCAATGCCTTTATTAGCATTCCCTCCCATTCACAGTGCACTACACTTGAAGCTGTCTTTAAATCAAGGCTGTTACACTATGATGAGCATCTGAGGATTTACTAATAAATGCTAGTAAATATTTTTTTCTTATATATAGCAACAGTACAGTAAAGAGATTGCACAAACTTTCACTGGTTAAGTATTTTTTTGGTATCACCTGCAGCTTCAAGTAAATTGCACAATGAGCCTATCAGATTTTCTTATATTAACTAAAATAGTATCTATTTACGCTCAAAATACTTGAAGTCCACACACTCATTTATTCCAAAAGTCACAAAATTTGTGTTTCTGGATTACAGGACATGAATGTTAGCAAACTAATGCCAGATAAAAGCTGCTAAGAGTGAGTATTCATTGCACACAAATTAAGATTGAAAAATAATTTTAAAAGGAAAATACACAAATGTTAATGTACCAATTGCATTCATATTTTCACTTTCAATTCAATAATTTTGTTTGTTCAAGAGAAGCTGCTGTGAAGCTTCCATCACTCCACAAAATCAAGAAACTTGTGGAGGAATTAAACCAAACTTACTATGCAGCTCTTAAGGACACGCACTCATGGCTTCCTCCAAACTCCTTAGCCGAGGACCACAGAACTTGGGTGTCCCTGGCTATCCTCTGAGGCACATTTAAGCAGGCACCTAGCATTGAAGAGCTCAGTTCCCATTTCTCTCACTGTACCCAATGGCAAGCTGTGAAGAGGATTTAACTGAGTAATAGATCAGAGGAGGAAATGTCCTTCAGCCACTGCACTGCTAAAAGGACTCCGCACTCTTCCAGGTGCTGATACCAACCCTGAATTCCTAGAAAGGTTAAACTTGTGCACATTTTACAGCTAGTCACATCGCTCGCCATTTTCTCTTTGCATGTGTAAAACTGGTAAATATTTTTGTTTTAAATCACAGACCCCTAAGAAAAAAATTCTCATAGCTTTCCTAAATGGATCTTATGCAAAACATTAAAAGAAAAATTATATATTATGCAAAGTCAACAGCAATTTCAACTGATGTTATAACTCACACCTGTACCTACCACCTTGGATGGCATATTATCAGTAACACAGACTCAGAGTAGCTTTCGCACTGCAGCAGTACAGAAGTTCTAAACACAAGATCAGATGGATGGCAGGTAATTCTCCCTCTTCCCTAAACACCAAAAGCCTGATCCTCCAGCTCTCGCAGACCCATACAGGCAGAATTTACACCTCTTCAGTACTACTACCATGTCATCAAGACCTTCCAGGAATGCAAAAGTTCATTCACAGGTTTCTCAGGTACAGGACCAGGCCTCCTATATTGAGGGTACCTAACATATACAGAGCTAAACCAACATCAACAGAATTATCTACAGGATAAAAAATAGAAGCTAAACATCTGGAATTTAATAGCAGGCATTCAGAGCAACTAGAGTAGTACTCTCCTTTTCTTTGTACGTTTACCCTCTGCAAGTCATAGCAGCAACACAGGCTGGTATCATTTAGTTTTATATTTCTCCCCCAAAATTAGTGAGCCATTGCTCTGCACCAAGATGTCCTGGCTTGTTATGATCCCAGTAAGAAAGGCATTCAGACTCTCTGAAGTATCACTTAAAATGTCATTTGGTAGAGCTAATACTATAAAAAGCAGAGGATAGTATAGATGATTTTACCTCTCTTCAGATGCTGGGAATCCTGAGCTGCACATCATCAAATAGGTCTCCAATCAGTGCACAACATGCTGCATGGATCCCTACCCCATCTTGAGCTTTTAAGCTTTCATGAGATTTCCTTAAAACAATTCTATTCATTTATACTGTCAAACAAAACGTACGTTCACAGGAGAACTTGCTGTCACATTTTCAGATACAGACAAGGACAGGCAGATGGTGTAATCTCTGGTACCAAATGGGAGCTGCCTGCAGGCTCTATCAGTACAGTTCACTGGCAACATTTATCCTGTGGCCAAGGCATATGTGCAGCTCAGCACAGGCCTGAAAACAAAGCTATAAACACCGCCAAATCAGCGCAGCACAGGCCTGCAGTTTCACAGGTTAACTGTGATGTGACTCACCAACTCCTCAGTGCACAGCTGTCTCCTGGCTGAGATGACCAGAGCCATGGAGCACACCTGTCAGCATTCCTGATGAAGGCAGCAACTTCTTATCACCTGGCCAAGCTGAAAATCTCTAAATCCTGTTAATTTTTCTGCTTTGCTGAAGAATTCCTCATGGCACTGAAAAAAACTTTTCAAAGAAAATCAATATCTATTACAGATATTTAAGCTTGTTGCACCGACCATAAAATTTAAATTCCTAAACTTGCTGATATGCATAGAAGAGTCAAAAATATATCCATAATACTCTTTATGTGATTACATTAGATTACTTCCTAGCAGTTTAGAAAGGAAATTACATGTTCTGTGGTAACTTTCAGGCCACAGGATACCAAGAAAACAAATACAGACAGCAGGCAGCAGTATGAGTATTTGGGATTAAATTTACATTTAACACATAAAACATTATAAAAGTTATGAAAAAAGACACCCAAAAAATGAAAACCTTGACTTTTGTTTGCTTGCTCATTATTTTCAATATTAAATACATGTACCTAGTTTAGTTTTCTAAGGAAATGAGACATTCAACTATAGTACCTGTTTGTCCATCCGTCCTTTCACTCTAAAAATTTCTGAACTTCATTACATTGTTTAAGTACATCTGGTAAGGCAGCACAAGGTTTCAGAGAAAGCACTTTGATACAGCATGCGAGAGCTCGTGGGTGGGAGAGAACAGCCTACATTGCTGTTCCCTATATAGGTAGGCAGAGGAGATCTGAAGGTGAAGGTTTAATGTCATTCCAGCTCCTCTTCCACCAGCTACAACACCCTCCTACTGTCTTTAAAGCATCAGGAGTGCTTCTGCTGCCCAGTCCTGGCTGGAGGGTTGTAACCTCAGGGCCAGGAAAGCAACTGCCCACCCGTGCTGCAATTGCTCCTTCCAATCTTGGAACACCATATCCCAAAAGCTGGTGATGCTGAAAATTTTTCCAAATTATTATCACCAAACGTGATTACTAACAACAGTCTGGTTACGTATGTTTTCAAAGTTAAAATTGGAGATAATGAGATTAGCCTTATATTAGGTATCAGGAGATAACCCACACTGTGATGGCCTCCTTCATAAAATAAAATATGAGTGGGATATGGTTAGTCTTCTGTAACAAAAATCTCTCATGTATTATAAAGTACAATAATAAAACAACTCACATCCTGCATTTTACATAGCCAGGAAAATATCTTAATTCTTTATTATTCTAAACAATATTGGGTTATTTATACCCCAAAAAGGGAAAAAAAACAACAAAAAAAACCACAACAAAACAAACAAACAAACAAAAACCCACAAAGAAAGAGCATTACTTAAAATGAGAACCAGCTTTCTCTGAGTTGTGAGTGAAATTTTTATGATAGAGCCCAGTGCAGATGAAGCCTGATTAAAAATGGTTCATTTGTAGGCAAGTTGGAATTGGCTGACTACAACCTAATCATTAGAAATATTTATATGCATCTCAAACTATTTAAAAGGGAAACATTGGAAGAAAGAACTAAAAAAACCAAACAAACAAAAAACCAAAAAAACCCCAAAACCCAAAAATGCATTTCAGCCCAAAAAGCTTTCCTTGGCTTTCTATTTAGAGACTTAATGAATATTCCAGTCATACAAGCAACAAGACCACACAGTCAGAGAATGAAAGAACCTGGACAAAAATGAGAATTTAGTAACTGCATTTTGCAATTAATAGTACATTTTATTAGAGCATCTCACAATTTTTTCCACAGGTGCTGAGTTTTAGACTGTTCAGCACAAACAAGTTCTCTAAGCAGAAATTGTAAGCTTACAAAACTGACTTGTGTCAGTTTAACATTTTAACTGCTGTTAAAATGTTAAAAAAATTGAAATGGTCAGCTATCAGTTACATACCCTACACAGACTTGGTCTCGCTCAGGTTACTCAGGTACTTCAATCCAACAATCATTCCAACAAAATAACCTTTCTATCATTAAAAGCTGGATCCCACTTTATAGTCTTCAGTGCAAAATAACTTTTTTGTTTTGTTGGGCTCAAAATACATTCTGTGCAATATAACTGGCAATTTTTGTTAGTTCTTGTGTTCCCACAACCAAATCATCTGACAAACCAGTGTTGAACACATTTAACCTCATGGCTTCCCACTGAGGAAGTGCTATTTTACAAGTGGGGACAGACACGTGCAAAGACTAAGATCCAAACCCCTAGTGGTGTTTAGGAACCAAGCAACAAAGCCTTACACGATTTTGAGGCAAGAGCGAGCACACAGATGGAGCTGCCATCTGCAGATGGCTACAACATCCCTGATTCAAACAAACATCCACGTCTGGACAGGTACTGAAGAGGTGAAGCTGCATATCCCAGACCTGCAGGGAATGTCGCCACTGCCAAATCTCAGGGAACAGCGCTTTCAAAGCTTGTTGAAATTGTTGCATACGTTAACATAAATGCTTGTTGGACACATGTTAGTATGTAGTTACCACTACTGTGTAAGTATTTTGCATACTGAACAATTGCTTTTGCCACTAGACAACACCCTATGCTTTCTGCAGGCTGCCTCCAGCTTCCAGAAAGGCTGGCAACAGAGGTAAGAAACAAGCAGGGTGGGGTTAGGGAGAAAAAAACCCAAACAAATAAACAAAAAAGTAAAACAAACCCCTGTTTCAGTACACTAAATTTGTCATTTCTAGGGCACCATCAGTATTCAGGCAACTCAGTGGAGCACAACAGCATCCCTGACAACAGGCTCAGCTTCATAACTACTGCTCTGGGTCCTGCCCACAAAAGGTTCGAAATAACCCGCACAGGACCTTCAACTCTGGTCCCCAAGGTTTTGAGCCATAGAATCATAGAATCATTTAGGTTGGAAAATACTTTTAAGATCGAGTCCAACCATTAACCTAACTCTACTAACCTAGCTCTACCAGGCCCACTGCTAAACCATGTCCCTAAGTACCATATCTACAAGACTTTTAAACAAGTCCAGGGATAGCAATTCAACCACTTCCCTGGGCAGCCTCTTCCAGTGCTTGACAACCTTTTCAGTAAAGAAATTTTTCCTAATATCCAATCTAAACCTCCTCTGGCACAACTTGAGGCCATTTGCTCTTGTCCTATGACTTTTTATTTGTGAGAATAGGCTGACACCCACCTCTCTACAACCCGATTTCAGGCAGTTGTAGAGCATGATAAGGTTTACCCTCAGCTTCCCTTTCTTCAGACTAAATAGCCCCAGTTCTCTTAGCTGCTCCTCATAAGACATGTTTTCCAGTCCCTTCACCAGCTTTGTTACCTTTCTTTGGACATGCTCCAGAAACCTCAAAGTCTTCCTTGTAGTGAGGGGCCCAAAGCTGAACACAGTACTCGAGGTGCAGCCTCACCAGTGCAGAATACAGGGGGAAATGTTTCAGGCACTTTGGTATCTCTCACATCTAGCCACAATCTCACTTTGATTAATACTTAGCACTGTATTTCCTGGTACAAACCCCTCCTCACCTCATGATGGCGTCTGTGTGAGCATGCCAGCTTATTTCAGTTAGAGAAATGGGATATGCTTTAATATATGGATTTCCTTGATATTTAAGAATACATATAAGAAGTAATATATAGCTCCTTTTAAAAGATTAAATTTTAATACTCTCTGCCACATCTTCTACTCTTCCAAAGAAATCTGCAAACATACACCTGCCCAGCCCTCACTCTCCTTGGTGACTGTCCTTTATTTTTTCTCCAAATGGCAGTTAAGACACAATTTTCTTCATTTGAATGTTGTAGAAGGCTATGTACTGAGTATTTAGAATTGAAATATTCAGCAGCCATTTGATCTTGTCTTGAGGTTCAGTAAGACTAGAAATAAAGGCATGTTGACACATTATCTCAGTATTTAACAAGCATGGGCAAAAGAAACACAAATCAAATTTGTGGCTATCCTCCATGCTTTCACCTCACAGCAAGGTAAGTTCTAACAGTAAAGTGCAAATTACTTACTGTAACTTTATTCCTCATTGTCAAGAACCAGATAGAAGAGGAATGATCCTGTAGACTCTCTCATATGAAGAACAAATTGTCTGTATTTTACCGGTGGCAACTGAGGTTCAGTTATTTTGGAGACAGCCTACCAGATAATTCTTCCACACTAGAAGGAAACCTGTAATTCTTTATTAGTGAGAGGTAAACTGTTCTTATCTTTTGTGTGTTTACAATTTTCTCCACAATGAATTCATCTCCAATGTCGCAAAGATGTGATGGTTTGCATTTCTGCTATTCGGGAGTTGCAAAGGCTGAAAACACCAACCCTGAAGATTACCTTAATTTATTTGCCAATTACATCACACCCAAGGCTTCCACCTCAGTTGACAAGGATCCCTCTGAGCCCAGAATTCTATTTCTGGCACATTTCCCATGTCTACAACACACACAACTGAGACCAGACAGTAGAAGAGGAGACCTCCTACAGCAGCTGCCTAGCAGTACTGCCACTCAGGATAGAGCAAGACTAGGTGAAGAACACAGCTGGTTTCTCAAACAACATATGTACACCCCACAGCGTTTCCCAGTTTCTTTGCCCTCCTCTCAGACACCATGGCACAGCTCTACTGGTCATCACACAGTTTTGTACCTGTCATAGGAGCAACACCAACTGCCTTGGAGTGACACATTGACCACTAAATAAATGTCCTGACTGTAATACTTCAGCTGTGACTTCACACCAAAACAATCCAGAGCTGAGTTCTAGACTGAAGAAGGATTATTTTTACAAGCATTTTACCAAGATAAGAAAGGTTGGAAAAGATTTCGTTGGTTAAAAGGAAGTCAGGGATCAAGAGAATAGTGAATTGTCTCAGCTGTTAGGAAGTTGTAGATGGTTTAAGGGTCAAGTAATTTGTAGTAACATCAGTAAATATAAGAACAATGGTGCAGTGCTAGCCACAGAAAATTAGGAATTTAGTATTTGACAGATCCTGAACACACATGGTTGCAACATAGCACAGGAGCATGTTGTTAATCATTTAAGAGGAGAGGTAAATTGTGGCAATTTTGCATTATTATGAAATAATACAAAATTTCTAGTGATAACACTTAAACACATTGCTTATGGTGAAGTATTTCTCCTTACCTGAGAGCAGGGTACTGTATTAGCCCAGGGACCTGCAGTCTTACAGCAGAGAGAAAGCAGTGGCCACCAGATAATTCATTATAGGCATTTGAAGTAATCCAGATGAAAGAGGGGTGATTCCAGAAGCAAGAATCAAGGAATTTGCAGGAATGTCTTACAACGCCTTAAGGCAGGTATGCCAAAGCAGCTAAGCAAGGGGACAGGACAATCTATTACTAGAGAGTCCACAGCAGATCAGAGGATTCAGACATCCAGTAAGTTCTTTTTCTGAGTGTTTTAGTGAGCTTTAAAACTGCAATGGTCTTGTTTCTCTGTTTTCACTGGACCTAGTATCTCCAGCTGGAGTATATTCTCCACAATGCAGTCATCTTGCCTCTTGAGGATCTCTTAACATACACGCACCATTGGAGATGCAACTCTCTCAGCTCCATAATTTAAGCAAAGACTTCATGGTACCTTAATGACAGTCTCATTTTAGTATTTTTTGGTTTACAGGTGTTACTTCTCAGAAAAGTGTCACCATCTTCCACACAAGACAAATATGGAGAGCACACAAAAATAGTGAGTTGAAAATCCCCTCTAGGTTCAGAAAAAAGAAAGAAGTTTGAAATGTTTTGTTATGCATACAGGTAAATTTTATAAACAGTATTAATGAAACATGTCTTCACTTGTGAGTCTTCAAATGCCTATAAAGAAGCTTCCATAATATTGTAAAACAGAAACTTGTTTCTTAATAATTAACCAAGGTTTTTAGTAAAACACATGTAAAGTATACTTGTCCAAGTGTTTCTGGGTCATCTCCACCTTAATTTTAGGTGTCTCTCCCCTCGCTTTTAAAATTTTTGCAAAATTCATGGGTGTTTGTTACATTTTAGGTTGCAGTGATATTATTGATTTTTCCAGTTCAGTGAAATTTTGGGTCTTGATTGCAAAATGTATGTTTATTTAATGTATTCATTATTATGTAAAAAACTCTGAAAATATTTTTTAAAATAAAAACTAGTTTAGCAGCTAAAGTAGGCTTACTTTGTATCTATGAAAGACTCCAGGCAACTTTATCTGATGAAAAAAAAGTGAAATTTTGCCTTTAGAAGTCTTAACAGTGGCAGGTATCCTAGTATATGGAGGACTTAAATGTGTTTAAACACCCTCACCTCCTACCTGAAAAAAAAAGAAAAGCAAAGAGGAAATCTGTTTTTTTAGTGTATTTAAACATACTTACACTGCTAGGTTTGGTTACCTGGACTAATGCTTCAGATGCTTTAGAAACCAGTGTAAATATACCAAAACATAACAGGACACACATATCTGAGGATGAAGCAACTGGTTGCTGGAGGAATAAAAGGCAGGCAAGGCAGATCTAAAATTAATTCCTACCCCAGAAAATTCCAAGAACTCACTATTTTTCTCCCTCCTTTTTTCCTCTATTTCCCTTTTGGTCTTGAGCAAGCAGGTATACAGGACACACTGCATCTGCAGCAGACCTGGCTCTCTGTGTCCCCTTTCAACACTTCCTACTGGTTGTTTCCACTCAGAGATGTGGAGCCCTGGGAATAATTGTGCTAAATTAAGACAGGCAATAAGCTCATCAGGATGTAAGAAAGGATAAAACAGACTCATCCCACACAGCAAGCAAGTGCAGATGTACCTGTAATTCCCAGGTAAACATTGACTGCATAGGGTAGATTCTGATATTTTAGCCATGTTTTGTCATAATCACCTGAACCTGAAACCATACATTGAACTGAGTGCAGGATTTCTTTTAATCTTCCTTCCTTTCCTTCACTCTGACCACTAAAGGTAAAAATAATACACCATCATTACATCTATATATATAAATTATCGGGGGGGAGGAGGGGGCAAGGGAGTGATGGTGGTGTGAAATACA
The DNA here is from genome assembly GCA_013398125.1 of Aegotheles bennettii. Classification (NCBI taxonomy): domain Eukaryota; kingdom Metazoa; phylum Chordata; class Aves; order Caprimulgiformes; family Aegothelidae; genus Aegotheles; species Aegotheles bennettii. The sequence goes on from VZRW01005059.1 coordinate 223,997, forward strand.
AAGGCAACCAATTTTCATCCACCTCCCACGGCCACACATTGAGATATGTACTAAATAAGAGATCCTTTCATGGCAATGTGCCTCCTCAATTTACAAATAGCAGAATGTGGTCACCTTCAGAGCTAATCTAACAAAGAGAAGTAACAATCACTACTAAACTTTAAACAGGAAAATTTTATGAAAAAGAAAATTCTGAGAACTCGAGTTCAACTTTAAAAGTAAATAGCATTCCATGAGACACCTCAAAGTGCCCTCTTCTGGCGGCTGACACACAATGCTAGCACATGTGAATTCGTCCTAAATCTGTAGCACTTACATTCCGGTTAAAGAGAAGTCCTTTGGACACACATTTTTTTTTAATGAAATTGTCTTTATTAGCTATAGAGCAAGGGTATAAACCGTTAATGTACTTTTATAGAATAAGAAACGTTGAAGTGATCTGTCAAAAGTTATTTTAAAGCAAGTGTAATTAAACAGTTCATACTCATGCTTTTCCCCCAAAAAAAGCACATACTTTGTATTAATCTCATCATATCAATATCACATAATATTAATTTTATTAATTTGCAACAGTATTGATGCAAATCCTCACTGCATTACTTATTGCTTGTTATTATTGACATTATTCTTTGTAGATTTACCTTAGGAAACAAAACCTTTTTGGTTTTAGTTAACCAAGCACAAAAAATGCAGTAGGTGAAAACCGCATTAGAAAAATAAACCCAAACCCTCTGTTTATTTCTCAGTTTGTTGTTGCAATATGAAAACTCATTCGTTGTCCAACCTTTCCTAAGTACTTTCATCAGTGTAAGAGTTGCAATATATTTCATTTCGTTTAATTACATATTTTGTTTCTATAGCAACTAGAAAGCACCTAATCCATTTCTGTTCCTTCCTAAGCCTTTACATGGCAATTTTCTTTCACGATACAGTAGCAAAAGATAATCCTTCTTTAGAACTCCGGGTACTATCTGTTCTTTCCAAATATCCCTTAATTAGTATGCATTAGGATTAAAACCAGTTGTGGTGCTGCTACAACTGAAAGAAACCGAGTGAAAAAAACTAACAGGATCTAGACAGAAAATTCTCTAACTACTGTTAAGTAACTTCAGCATAAATTTACTGCCACCTGCAGGCTTCCAGCACCATGGGTCTCCAGAACGCAGGAGCACGGGTAGTACCACCACCACATGCTCCATGTCCACAGAGGGAAGGGAGATTTCATATTACTACTCCCACCAATTCAGATGGATTTTACTTACAGGAAACGGAGGATCCACAAATATTGACCTGTTCAAAAAAATAATGCAGCTTATTTTCATGTGTTGCCCTATTCCAGTTTGCTTGTGTTCATGGAGACACTGGGGATACCTGAAGATTTTCCTATTGAACTGACATGCCAAACAAAAAAAAATAAATACAAGTTGCACGGCTGCTAACCATCTCTTGAACACTGGGTGCTGTGTTTTCTTGTCGTTCAAAGAAATTAGTACCTTCAAAAACATAACCCAGATCTTTAAGAAATCTAGCAAGTCAGATCCTACAATAAGTCACATCTGTAGTTAAAAAACATCTGAAAACACTGGTTTAGGAGAATTTGGAGATTACTGCCTTACTAAGTGACCCATGTTCTATACATTTATATTCTTTCATACACACAAACCATGCTGGAAGAGTTGACACTTCTAAAGCTTGGAAATGCCAAATATATGGTTTGCTTACAAAGTGAAACAATCCTTACTTACAAAATCATACAGTATTTTTTCCTATCAGAAGTTGCCTCTGTCAATGCCCAAGGTAACTAGGGCTAAGTTACTCATCTTACCTTTTTTTTAAAATGCTGGTGTTTGACATGCACTTCATCACTTAATTTATTCCATTTACCCCTCCAACTTTTATTCTGGAGATGGAATTTCTTCAACATTGCATTCAGCACCGCACCTAACTTCAGGTCTTCTGCCCACTTGCGAATGTCTCAGCTCAGCTTCAGCATTCAAACCCTTCATATAACATCTGGCAAAGTTTGATTTTAGAAATGACATATATGGGAGCCACCACATTGCAGCAGTAGTCAGCTCAGTACATCACTTTTCAGCTTTCCAGTCTGGTAGTTCCAGAAAAAACAGCAATGAGTCTTACATATCAAAAGTCACATCTGTTCCACCAAGACTGGATTTTCCATACAGAGAAATAAAAGTATACACAATGCCACGCAAGTAGAGTTAGGTTGCCATTTCCAGGAAATATCAGGCTTACTGAATACATGCTGTGCTTTTGATTAAATTGTAGACTGCAAATCCCGTACTGATTTACTGCAGATGTACTGACCTACACATATGCTGCAGAAACACTGAAGTATTTCCAGACACCAGGCTGTTACCTTGATACCTGGAAGTACACATCACTCAGAGCATCCTGACTGTCAGACCCCTGAGGCACCTAGGTATATACATGAGGTGAAATATTTGCTACTTATGTCTTAATTCCAGTGATAACCATGCCCTTGACCAAGAAGAGCCTTGTAAAAAACTTCCTTAGGAACAATCAAGTGTCTTTAGAACAGAACTTACTTGGCCACTCAGAAAAGGGTGTTTGAACAGGGCTGTCATATGCAGAAACAGAAGAAAATATGTCCCGTTTAGCTACCACGAGGAACATTGAAAGGCTCCAATAACCCTGATATGGATAAAAGGACTAAAGATTTTAGCTATTTAAATACAAGGTCTATTGAATACATGTGTTCCCCTTACTTCATCCCCTTGTTCTCAAAAAAAGACAAAATGCAGCTCTTCCCACAGTAATAATTGAAGAATTTCTCCAGGAGACCGGGACCAGTATTAGTACTTCTCTCTTTTGATAAAAGCCAAACCTTTTTTTTCTTTCCCCTTCAAAGAAAAACAAACAAACAAACAAAAAACCTTACCCAGAACAAATTGAACCTGTTAGTGGAAGACAGAACAGGTTTTCAAAATGAGTGAAAATTTTAGTACTTAACCACCACTTGCCACTTGGTGGGGGTGGTGAGCTAGTTATGAAGGCCTTGGCTTACAAATATAAAACAAGATGTTCCACGGACAGTAAATAGCCAATTTTCATAGTTTTAAAACAAACCCAGTGTGACAAAGTGCCAAAATCCACTTGTATCTGGAAAGTCTAAGAGCTGCTTGTTACAAGATACCTAAGCTAAATTCTATATGATACTTATGCATTAAGGGTTGTCAGGTTAAATCAATTGCATTTCAACTAAATATAACAGATACCTCATCATGGGAAAGATGAATAGATCAGGTTGCTCTGTGTGATTGGCAAAAAAACAAGCTGCATTTCCTCTGAAGTATTGATATAGAAGCCTTTTCTATACATGTACAGAAAGTTATTTTTGACACTCAATGCCCGTTACTCTTCATTTACTTCCTTTTTCATATATTGTATCTCAAAGAATAAATGGTATGCACAACATCTTTTTCCTTTTAGCACTTTACAGACCTTAATCCTATTTATAGGTTAAAACAATGCTACCAAGGCTTGAAAGTTTTACTGCAGCAGTGTAAAAGATAAAACAGATGGACAACAGGCTAACAACGTCTGCATTTCAAAGGACTAAAATCTGTTGAGAAGACACCTCTTGCGTTTTATGACGGTGTGAGCAAATCATTAACTGTTCAAATATTGAAAAGATACATAGCATGTACCAAATATGGTTTGTCTAGGCATGAAACAACTAACCAATTATAAAAAAAAGACCAACCTCATCCCTTACCAATTGCATACACAGAAGTGATTGTATGTAAAAAGGAAAGCCATAGCTCAGTTTCTTGGACTTCCTTCCAGTAAAAGAAAGGTAGATTCCAGTTGTTTGATCTCTAACCCATCATGCTACCCAACCTCAATGATTCTGTGATTCTATAAAATACAGGCTGGGTGAAGAATGGATTGAGGACAGCCCTGAGAAGGACATGGAGGTAGTGGTTGATGAGAAGCTCAACATGAGCTGGCAGTGTGTGCTTCCAGCCCAGAAAGCCAACGGTATCCTGGGCTGCATCAAAAGAAGCATGACCAGTAGGCCAAGGGAGATGTGATTCTCCCCCTCTACTCTGCTCTCATGAGACCCCGCCTGCAGTCCTGTGTCCAGTTCTGGAGTCCCCAGCATAAGAAGCACAAAGAGCTGTTGGAGGGAGTCCAGAGGAGGGAGTCAAAGATGATCAAGAGGCTGGAGCGCCTCTCTTATGAAGACAGGCTGAGAGACCTGGGGTTGTTTAGACTGAAGAGAAGGCTCTGGGGAGATCTCATAGCAGCCTTCCAGTACCTGAAGGGGGCCTACAGGAAAGCTGGAGAGAGACTTTTTGCAAGTGCATGGAGCGACAGGATGAGGGGGAATGGTTTCAAACTGAAAGAGAGTAGAGTTAGATTGGATATGAGGAGGAAATTTTTTCCTGTGAAGATGGTGAGACACTGGCACAGGTTGTCCAGAGAAGCTGTGGTTGCCCCCTCCCTGGCAGTGTTCAAGGCCAGGTTGGAAGGGGCTTTGAGCAACCTGGTCTAGTGGAAGGTGTCCCTGCCTGTGGCAGGCAGGGGAGAACTAGATGGTCTTTAAGGTCCCTTCCAACCCAAACCATTCTGTGATTCTGATTACCTGTCATGCTGATATGAATGATGTTTATTCTGAATAAAGAAGCCACACTCACCAAGTGCCAGTCCAAACTGCAGGACAAAGTGAAGTTCTGCACCCAAAGAGATCAGATGAGAAACAGCTTTAGAAATAATCAATTTCAGTTAGAGAGGCACGGAACACAGAAGAGGAAAGAGGAAAGGGGTAAACCACAGAAACAGTTTAGGGTGCCCTGCACGCCCTAAATACAAATTATTTTAAGCACGTCAATATCAAAGAGGTTCTTACACTTGATTTATAAACAGCACAGAATGGTGCTTCCATAAAATATTAAAGAAAAAAAAAAATCATAAAAAAACAAATCTATACATACAAACTCCCAAAATTCAAAAGAAAAAAATGCAAGTCAAAGGTCTTTAAAAACATTTAGGCCTTCTGAAAACTTAAATGGATTTCCCTTTAGCATTTAGTATATCAGCAATTCCAACAAGTCTAGAAAACCAAAGAGCAAAACACCATAAAATATGTCCACTACCACAGATGATTTATTTATATACTAAGTTAAAAAATACAAATATTTTATTACAAAAAGTTTATCAAACAACTGTATACATACAGTTCATATTGTTAAAAGCCAACATGTCAATTGATACTTTATGTACATTGGATTAATAATGTCATACAATTGTAGAAAAGCATCACTCTGCAGAAACTGATTTGGCATTTGGAAATTAGTTATCACCCCACACTAAAACAGACAATTAATATAGGAATAAAACATTTATATTGTTACAATAAAAATACTTATTTGCTGTGATCGTTTAAAGCAAATGGATGCTTGCTTTCTCAAGAAGAATCATCATAAGTGGATATTAAAGTGCACATAACCAACGCATTAATAATTCTTCAGCAATTCCATCTATCGTTCTAGATACTCGAAGCACATCACAGTAACATCAAGGATCTAGGACCAGCTTTCTAAGCTTCATGAAATAATTCTGGTGTACAATAAGATGAAGTAGGGTACAGAAATTTGGAAAATAGCATTTGGTGAAAAAGTCAGTGTAAATTTTCCCAGGTATATGATTTCTGGGGAAATATTTTCCTTTCAAAAAAAGATTCATAATATTTCATACAACTGCAGACCAGACAAGCAGAGCATGCAACAATATTTACATAACCATCCCCGCAGTCGTTCTTTGTGGGCTACATATAACACAGGTTGGAGCAACACTGTCTAGTTTATGCACAAATTTTGCTGGCAGTATGGGGAAGAAAATAAAAAACACTGTTTGTTTACTATAGAATAGGGTCCTAAACTAGAAAAGTGCTCCTCAAAAAATGTAGCTCAAAATATTGGCTTTCTCTCATTGCAAACAATAAAGTAAACCTTACAAAATATAACACAGTCAGTATTAGCCGAGCTGTCGAGGGCAATAATTTTAATAAATCGGTCCACTCTGGATGAAAGAACGCTTAGGCATGTTACAATCTATTCAAAAGCAACAGCTGAACAGGCTAAATTTATATCCACAAGAGAAGCAGGACGTGTTCACTGAAAATGAAGTGAGTTGCTGGTAATTATGGTTATCATTTTTACCACACCAAGTGGTCACAAACAGAAAAAAAAATTTTTATTTTTTTTTTTGTCATTTTACAAATATGAGAAGTTCTGAGCCATTATACTTGAAGAGCATACTTCATATCTTAGGCACTGGACCCAATTTAGAGGTAAAATGTCTGTCAATATATGATTCAACATCCTCAGATTTCTGAAGGCCACCCATATGAAGTTTACACACAGCACTACAAATATACATTAGATACTGCTGTAAATTTATACGGAATACACAACACTATTAAATACAACTTTCACCCCATGGCACATCAAGCATGGCAATATCATTTGTTTCATGTCTGGTTAGCAATGGTCAGTTGTGGTTATGCTTTATTGAGTATTTTCCCTTCTGTAGCTGAGAAATATACAGCTTGGACTTGCTTCCATCCGGTCTTTTAAACCAAACTTCATCATGGTTAATTGTTGTAATTATGGCACTACAGAAAATGAGAGAAGAAGGGTCAGGAGAAGAAGAATAAAAAGAGTTTATAAACATTATAAGCTAAGAAATGACCTCAAAACTGCAGCTGTACTTCTGTACAGTAAATGAAAATATGCATTAGTTGTAAATGCTAGACCCTAAAGATACTGGCTCCATTGTAAAGACAGTTTTAAACAAATTCTTTGATAACTGCATGTGTCTTTAGTGAAGGTAGTTTATTTTTCAGCCATCTATTTTCTTCTCCTATGAGAAAACCCTAAAAACATACAAATATTTTAATTGTTTAAAAGAACAATAGTCACCCATAGAAAACACAATAGATTACCCATGGTAAAAAACAGATCCGTTGGAAAACATACCCAGAAATTACTTGGAATACAAAGTATTTGGAAAAAAGTTAACAGATTGAAGCCCAAGATTTAAAGCAGAAAAAGTATTCAGCTGTAGTCATTATACCAAGACAATAAGAAATAAAGTCAAAGCCTGATTTACTGAATAATTCTTAGGTGAACGCTGCTTTTATGCTCCTTGCAGTAAACCTTAATACAAACAGTGAACACAACCCTCTCACCATTCCCCCCAGGAAAAAAAAAAAGGCAAGTAGAAATTGATGACAAAAAAAGGCTTAAAACTAGAGATTAAAGCATTTAATGGAAGAAAAATCTATCACATACTGAGTGTGACAAAACTCCCTCCAGGAAACTCTTCAGCCTTAAAATCTTGGAAGGCTGGGAAAGTTCCACTGTACGCTTGCCCTGTTAAACATCAGCTTTTGGCTTTTGTCAGACATTGGATACCAAGATCTTTTTTTGGCTGAATATAACTGCTAAACTAATTCAGAATTTTTTAAATTTCAGAAAGAATATAGTTTACTAAAATACCTTCCTGTCTCAGCCCTGAACAAACACCAAAGCCACTAAAATCTGTTCCCCTTCACCACACACAGGGAAGAAAATAAACAGCCAGTTTTACAGTGAACTACTGCTATATGAATTTTCCTGGGTAGCTGTGCATATTTAATCAACAGTGCTTAGATTGATTTGCCCCATTCAGTAAAAGGTAAGATATACATTTCATTTAATTTAATTGTTTTAAATATGTGCACCTTTTAGAACTTACAAATATTCTCCATACAGAGAAACGCAGCTAGGTATCTTAGAACACTCAATCAAATTTGCACTGTAATATTTAGACCATTCCTAGGCAGAACCTTTGTTAAGAGAAGGAAATACTGCAAAAAGAGCTCCAACTCTTCTCTTTCAGAGAAATCAACTGAAAAAAAGTGCTTATCTTTAATGGTGTTTTTCCATAATTAAGTATTTTTGGGTGGGCCAAGAGACCAATTTCTCAAAGCAACAAAATTCCAAGATACTCGCAAAAACTTACTGAAAGGCTATTCCAAAACTAGTAAGAGCTCAAACTGTTAGTGAGATCCTAACTTGAAAAACATCTCATTACCTTCAGTGAAGTCCAACTTTTAATAGACTGTCTCAGAAATTCAGTGCTCAACCTTCTTTGATAATGCCTGTCTTCCAAGATGAACTAATAAATGTTACTGAGGTGGCTGTATTTCCAAGTAAGCCTTATTCTTCAATGCCATCATCATATCTATTGCTTAACATGAATGTACAGAGGTGCATAAACTAAGTAATCTTTACCTTGTAGGACATTCATCTTTCTTATCAATGCATATTGTCTGTCCACGTCCATACCACTCTCCATCATAATAGAGTCTTCCTTCTTCAGATCTAGCACTATGTAGATGCTTTTCTAATTTGACAGGTGCTAAAATGATCAATAAAAGTAATTTAATGTTGACTTGGCAGAAGTCAATACACTTTCATCAAGTTATCTACATAGAACAAGCATTTTTTCCACTATCAAAAGTAGCCTCTCTCTTAATAATTAGAAGAATGCAAGAAAATTGGAAGTAAGATACCTTTTTATTTCCAGTCAGATAAATTAAAAGTTGTATTTCCAGTTTCAGATAGAAACTATCTTCCCTACAACTCTCATATCTGTGATATGAACTTTCACAAATCAAGTAACGTGATATAGAGAAGACTTCAAACAGCAGAACCTGAAATCTCTTCATCAGCACATTACCACAAAATGCAAGTAGTAATACATCACTACAGAAATAAACCACCTGCTTGTCTCTTTTCCCTTTTCCTCCTTACTCGCCACCTCCAAGCATTTTATTTTGTCTAGTATTAATGTGCTTCTCGCCTCAGTGCCAAACACCAATTACCACTCTTTCTTCACAGCTCCACTTTTTCAGGGTTGCTCAGTGAATGTGAGCATCCTTTAGAATGCACCCTAAGATCCAGATGCTCTCAGTTTTCTCCCTCATCTTGTGTAAACACCGGCATAGCTTGCTAATATTAATTAGTGTAACCCACTTTCAGAAGCCTAAGTTTTTGTTGATAATTTTCTAGAACGCAACACAATCAAGCTAGAAGTATCAGCACCTGAGAAAGACAAAAGCCACATCCTTCAGCTACCTCACCCCATCCTCCATCACTATACCAGAGCTAAAATAAGTATCATCTGCCTAAATGCAGTTCGCATTGCTGCACACAGCAAGTTCTGTCTTGTGAAACCAGACAGTGTTTACTTACGTTCCGGCTTTACTCTGTGTGGCCCCAGTGTAGCCATTGCCTTGAAACACAAAAGAAAATGAAGTTAGTCAGCAAGCAAAGTCTTTGTTTTCAACTGCCAGCTTTAATTGTGAAAAGTTATGTGCAGTGTTGCTCAGGATACTTACTCTTACATGCAAAAACCACAATCAGAACAAATCTAAAATAAAAGTGTGTTCAATGGTGACTTGGTAACTAAGTAAACCAGCATTTTAAGGATGAAAAAAATCACCTTCTTTAAGTTTTGATTTCAAATAACTCAGGATCCTCAAAATTGCTGCTATGTAATTCTGTCAAGAAAATACAATTTTGAAAAACAAAATGCTCTATGAACCACCTACTCTTTTGATTGATACATTATATTCATAAATTCACAAATTTTCTCTCGTGCAAACTCTAGATCAAGCATAATATTAAAGTAGGTTTAAAAAAAAAGTCTAAGAGTTTTTTGGGGTTGTTTGTTTGCTTTTTGTTTTTTTAACTTATTTCCAGAAAAGGCAAAATCCTCAGTAGATTCTGGGTCTGTTGATAATGTTCAAAATCATGTTACACTAGAGGAAAGAAACTGAGGAAAAGTTATTTTGTGTCTGTTGCTCTGATGTGGTTAGAAAAGTCGGACACGTTTTCACGTAGGCATCACATTTTCCTTCTTGTTTAGGAAATATTTATAAGTATAAAATAGGATAGAAACTGACTCAAAGCCATTTCTCATCAAGTTTTTGAATTCACGTAAGTAGTTTGCTATTCTATAAGCTGGGAAGCACTAGGGTACTAGGGAAAATTTTCTGAATGCAAGTGCAAGGCAAGGATAGCGTCTCATTAGAGCAAGTTACTTTAATGATATGAGAGATCTGAAAAAGGCACTCTGAATTAAAAATTGGATTTATTTATTCAAATTCATCAGTTGGTAGAACAAACTTCTGTTCCTGTAAACCCTGAATCTCTTATAATTCAGGAAAAACATGCATTTCACTTTATATTAAAAAAAAAGGTATCAGGAGAGGTTGAAGCATAGAAATCTTCATAAAATGAACTATTTATTATGTGAAAACATGTCACAGAATCACAGAATTCTACGTGATATTTTAAAAATCTTAATTTAAACCAGAATCCTATCAAACTATACTATCATAGTTCCTACCCAATTATGCTAGATGAGGAAGCAGATCCTTTTGACACAGACTTTAGGCTCACTTTAGCATGGAGAATTACAGGCTACTCATCTTAGAGAGAACCTTTTCCCCCACTTTATTGGATTCCTCTGCATGATTTGGGTAGAAACAGGAAAAGTAGCAATAACATATCTTGAAATAGAATGATTACCTGACTACTGAAAATAAAAATATTTTTAGAGTTTTGATCTTGTAAGAAACACATATTTTTACGAGGCAACGCACTAGACAAGAACCCAAAGCCCACAGCCACTGGTGTCCATCCTTTAAACATACCTTCCTTATTGTCGTCCAGTCTTCAAGTATATCAAGGTCTTGTAACATATAAACTATATAGGGACGTGGAAAAGTTAGGGAAAACTTTTAAACAGCAACAATAAAAATACTCGAGTGTTTGTAGAAAGATATTAATAGGTCTCTTCTACCAATCTTTCACATAAAGAATACCTACAAGAAGGAAAAGTTTAGCAAAAATAAAAGCATCTTTGAATTATGTAACCTAGAAGCACGTTTTTAAAAATATTAAAAGAGCTAAGTAAGAGTATTTGGATATTCAGACTACTGGAATACAACATGAGGATAAATAAACATTTGTGATACAACAGTTCCATCCCTAACCGTTCCAAAAATCATTCTATTTGCAATACTAGAATTCACAATTAAAATTCACTGCAATTTCAATATATCACTGCACATCAACACGTAACTAGTATCAGCTTTAATAAAAAGCTCATGTTGAGCTTCTCATCAACCAACACCTCCACATGCTTCTCCTCAGAGCTGTTCTCAACCCATTGTGCACAGAATTGGCCCAGCCCAGGTGCAGGACCTTGCACTTGGCCTTGTTGAACTTTTTGTGGTTTGCACAGGTCCTACCTCTTAAGCCTGTCAAGGCCACTCTGGATGGCATCCTTTCCCTCCAGCGTGTCGATTGCACCACACAGCTTGGTGTCATTGGCAAACTTCTTGAAGGCGCACTTGATCCCATGTCCATGTCACTGACAAAGATGTTAAACAGCACCAGTCCCAATACAGACCCCCACTCGTCACTGATCTCCACTTGGACATTGAGCTGTTGACCACAACTCTTTGAGTGCGACCATCCAGACAATCCCTTATCTACTGAGTGGCCCATTCAGCAAGTCCATGTCTCTCCGATTTAGAGACAAGAATGTCATGTGGGATGGTATCAGATGCTTTCACAGGTCCAGATAGATGACATCAGCTGCTCTTCCCTTATCCACCAACACTGTAACCCCTCCATAGAAGGCCACCAAATTTGTCAGGTGTGATTTGTCCTTAGTGAAACCATGTTTGTTGTCACCAATCACCTTCTCGTTTTCTGTGTGCCTTAGCACAGTTTCCAGGAGGATCTGCTCCATGATCTTAATAGGCACAGAGGTGAGGCTGACTGGCCTGTAGTTCCCCAGGTCTTCTTTTTCTTCCTTTTTAAATATAAGGGTTATGTTTCCCCTCTTCCAGTCAGTGAGAACTTCACCAGACTGCCACAGCTTCCCAAATATGATGGATAGTAGCTTAGCAAGTTCACCCACCAGTTACCTCAGGACCTACACATGTATCTCATCAGTCTCACGGACTTGTGCACCATCTGTTTCCTAAGTAGTCTCCAACCTGATCTGCCCCTACCACAGGTGGATTCTTCATTCTCCCAGTCCCTGCCTTTGCTTTCTATGATTTGGGCAGTGTGGCTTGAGCACTTGCCAGAGAAGACTGAAGCAAAAAAGTCATTGAGTACCTCAGCCTTCTCCATAACCTGGGTATCCAGGCCTCCCGTTTCCTTCCAGAGAGGGTCCACAATTTCCCTAGTCTTTCTTTTATCACTGATATACCTACAGAAGCTCTTTTATTGCCCTTTATGTCCCTGGCCAGATTTTATTCTATCTATTCTATTAATTGCCTGAAATTGCTGGGGTTTTAGACCTAATACTATGTTAGTATTTTGGAATGTATTTTAAGATGGCAAGGTAGCTCACAATTCACAGAATCTGATGCTATTTATATGAACATTGTGAAGATAAGAATGACTGAGAGCCTAAGAAAATACACTTTCACATAAACTATTGTGAACACTGAAATTGCTGAAAGGAGCTAAGAAATTAATGAAGCAACTTAAATCTGCACTGATTAATACCACTAGGCTTTTAAGCACTAGTTAAAAAATACCTCTACTAAACTTAATTTACGACACAGCCTAATGGAAGAACAGTCATTACTAGGACAAATCATCCATCTAGGATGTGTTCCAGTAAATCAATCACCCTGAAGGAGGGTGTCCCAATGATGACATTTTTTTCAGAAACTTCTTCCTTCCCACCTTCTCCTAATGTTACAAAACCTTGTGGAAGTAGCTTGATTCTTTGCAGCAGCTTAGCAATAAAAAATGGCCTTTATACTATACAATGTCAATACTTATAAGCTGGTCTCTTCTAGGTAGTCTCCATGATTCTAGCAACTTCTAAGCCAACCAAATCTCTATCCTATAAAAATGTCAGGCTGGGGGTAGTAGTAGAGAGAACACTCAGTTTGCAAGGCATCTCCTCCTTTCTCTGGTGAAAGATTATACTATCTCTTAGGTGTTATACCTTAAGTTTCAGCTGCACTGCATGCTTGTCAACAGCCATGAAGAAGTCATCAACGCAAAATTCTTAAATACTATACTCACTCTACAGGAACCCCAAACCCACCTCCACTAACCATCTCAATTCCTGGAATTTTAAACTTTAAATCAAAGAGGGTTCTAAAGTTTATGGAATTGTTAAGAAGTAATACATTGGGGTAAAGATGTCCCAGTATGACAAGCAAAGCTATACAGGAGAAGCTACACAAGCCAAGTTATACTTTGCAAACATAGTGTCTAACTTTTTTCTGCTTATGCCTTGTAGCTCTATTTTTTGAAGAGTTTGACAAATCAAGTCTTAGAAATATCCTCTATATGAAACTAGTAGTTTGATAAGAGAATCTTAATTTCAGTTTTCATAATGGGATGTGTCAATATGGTTTCTCCAATTCGAATTAGAACAACATCTGCCACGCAAAAATTATTTTTGAGAATGCACTTCAACTTATTATTAATGACATAAGTAATAAGACTAGATATAAAACAGTAAACACTAATAGAAAGAACAATTTCAGTAAAAGGATATCTGATACAACAACAGGTTTCTTCTTATCTGGACTAAATGGATCCTTCCTTTTCTTCCTGGACTGTAGTTCATCATTCCATAATTCTGAAAAGACATAGTAAGAATATGCTATGAATCAGAAACATGTACATGTTTAGCTCTTTTTATAGCAGAAAATGTTGCCCAAAAATGAAAAATAACACATTTTCTGCTGGGATGCTGTTTTTAAACAGCATGAAAGTGTTAGATTATTAGGTAGTCATAGATTAATACTATCAACATACACAAGGGATGCTGACAACCACTAGACCAAAGTTTGTTTTAAGCTTAAATTCAACCCCCCGCCTTAAGTCTACAGCTGAATAGTATTCTACTGGATAACCTGAAACTCACCGACATACTATATGTACAGTCAACGACCAGCAGCTACCAGAAGATTAAAAAAACAACAAAAAACCCCCACAACAACAACCAACCAACAAAACCCCAAGAACTTAGAATTCCCATCCACCTGAAGTAATGTCAATGCTATGCCTGTCTTCTTCAAGTCTTCTAATCTTCTCTTCTAGTTCACTTTGTACTGTATCATACAACAGAAGCTTTTCACTCTAAAAAAGCAAGACATTACATATTTTTACATTACTAAGTTCTTTTTTCTAAATATATATGACAACAAATTAAAGCCTCAGTGGAATGAAGTTAATAGTATCATTAGGCAAAAAATTTTCAGAAGCCATAAAGCATATGACATTTCCCTCTATCCACTTTCTTAGCATGAGATCCTAGCTCCTTAAAGACAGCATGCTCACTTGCATAACTGTAAATACAGTTACCAAATATCAGTACCAAGAATAACTAAGTATACAATAGTATATAAAAGCATGCAGCTAGATGTCCAGAATAACTGTTTGTATTTTGACACAAATACATTATTTTCCTTTTGATAGCAAAGATTTATTCACAATCAATAACGGAAAAGTAGCAACCTCTATGCCATCTTTCATTATAAATCAGAAAAGCTAATGTTTTCATGGAAGGCTTATTATTAAGTTGCCTCCAATATTAATAAACCTGCATTCATTTATAGAGAATTATCATCTATTACCGCAGTATTTATAATTGTCTGTTTTCATAGATCTGAAAAATACTTTCCCACAGAAGAAACAATTTATTGAGCACAAAAAATAATCTAGTTGTGAAAGCAAAATTGTCTATGTTTAAGCTATGCGAAACACTTTTAAAGCACTGCTTTAGAAAAGTTGGCTAGTTCATCCTTTTAAAAGGAAATTTCTGATCCAAATAGATTAACATAATGCCTTCAATATTAGCTGTATCATTAGCACTTTTCATATACAAACAAAACCACACTGATGTGAACTTTCTACAGTGTTTTGTGCAGTTCATACTATCTTCCATCTCTAGTTTCAGAATGAGAAAATCAACTTTGTAGTAAACTGCTTTCAATTATAGTCCACCATATAGGACTGATACAAAAATTGAACTGATCTGTACAGACCAGTTATCCTTTTAAAGGCAGCATCAAAAAACACTAAATTCTCTACACCAGTAACTTGGAATTAGCTGAGTTCCAAGCCTCAAGGAAATTAATTTACTTTTCTTTCGTAAGCTTGCACATTTCCTACATAAGTAGGAAATACAGCTGACTGTTACATTTTAAAGTTCATTTTCACTGAGCAACATCTTTATCATCCCTGGATAACAGAGTGCTTGGACTTAATCACTGAAAAAACAGCCTCGGCAGCACAAGTCACTGCATCTAGCTATTTGCTACCATGTCTCTGCCAGAAGCCGCAGCTAGAGCCAAGTCAGCAGATGTCTGCACCTCAGCTGCAGAGCTTTTCCCCTAAGAGATCCTTATTGGAAGGTGAATATTTGAATTCTGAAGGTTTCACAGTAGAAACATAATAGTAAAACAAGGGACAGGGACTACCTTGGAAAGGAATAATATATAGCCAAAGCAAATAATTCAATCACGAACAAGAAACCCTGCAAGTCTTACAGGATTCTGTCCAACCTCAGGAGTATTCGCAGGAGTGAAGACAGTCAGTAATGAGTAACCCTTCATTATACCTTGTTCTTTTCCAAGGCATCAAGAAAATGAATTTTTTAAAAAAAGTACACATGCACATTCTTGCTTTATTGGTATAGTAGAAGCTACAGAGTTCAGGAATACAGTGAACCACTCAGAAGAAAACACATTTAAGCAATTGTAATGGGGGGCTGGGGAGTAATGTGATGCAAATCTCAGGACCCAAGCAGCTATGTTATAGCATTGCACATGCATGTATTTGACTATTTATACTACAGTATCCGGTATTTAGATGCTTAATCAGGAATGTTTATGTTCAAGGAGAGAAATTCATTTTTCCTGTAACTCCTTTTGAAATGACAATTCAATCACTAGCTGTCCAAGGCATCTTAAAAACACATTATTATTGTTATTGTTACTGTTGTAGTTATTATTAAAACATGAGGTGCTTTTTGCTAAAATTATGTCAGATATTTTAGTTAACCGTTCTTGGTAATCTTTTTATAACAAAGGTAAAAAAAACACATGTGGGAATCTATTAATAAGAATGTGTTAATGAAAAATAAGAAACCTTAGCTATACTTACATGCAAAGCCAAACTAATATAAAGCTAATTTCTGTACGCTTTGAATAACCTCTTACATGGGCTTAAATAGCAACTACATTCAAATAGCAAATAACAGCAATAATAAAAACATGCACTGAACTTGGAAAGCATGACACACAGTAAAGTCAGATGAGATTAGCTATTGATGTAAAATAGCTGGCACAACCTCACAGTGCTGTCGAGAGGCTTGAATTTCACATTCATACTTGTTCTTCACAGATTCCAGGCAAAGCTCTCTATAGATTCCTGTAATCAGATAAATTACAGCAATATTACTTTCTTTAGCTAATATCTGATTTCAGACTTATCTTTTAAGACCGCCTGCAAGCCCCAACACATGTATATACTGGAAAATACAGATATACAGATAGATACCCAAGGAAAAATAAATGCTATTTTAACTTTTTCCCCTATCAGTCAACAAATTATACCAGCGGTCATGCAAACTTTACAAAATAGGTCTATTTCATATTTCTGATCAAATTATCCTAGATATCCTCAGTTTTCAAATCCATGAAGTACTAAATGGCCTCTTCTATTTTCTAATTAAGAGTTTAAATAATGTTTTGGGGGGGTTAAATAGCTAGATAACTGACTTAAAGAATAACTTTTTACAAATTAATATTTGGAATAAGGCTTACTTTATAATTATGACCTTAATAAATCATATCAATTATCAAGACTATTCCATTCTTAGAAATAGCCACCTTGTGATACAAGGGATACTGCTTCTGAGTATTAGGAACATTTCTTATACATTTCTGAAAATGTGCCTACTAAACACACAGCTGAAAAAATTTGAAAGGTTATCTGAAATGTAGTATCTGGCAAGCGTAGATAGAACTTGATTTAATATATTCAATGTATTCAATACAAAATACTTAAATTGTTCCAGATTACCATCTTGAGTTAAGCTTGCACACACACTGGTGCTGTCTAGCAATTGAAGAACTCCCCAAAACAACTTCCCTTGCAATTCAGTTGACTATAAATTAATACAGAACAAGAGGAACAATATCTTTACCAGAAATTCCTCTGAAAAACAAACCATAAAGTTTTATGTCAATCATCTTTCCACTGTGAAATCACTTTTGATCTAGAATTGAAAATGTTCTTTTTTTTACATCAGTATGTTATGCTGGCTTTTTAAAATATTTATGGCTGACTGGCATATCTAGGTCTACCAATTTATAATCACTGCTTATTTGTCTGAAATCTAGCAGTATAGGTATGAACACTTCTAGAAGAAACAGTCATATTTCTGACTTGCTGAACTAGTCAAGATCCGCATTTTGTGTGAACAGTGCTCAGCGCCCTAGAGAGCAGAGGAACACAAGTTTCTTTTCTACCACTGATGCAATTATATCCATAGTTTAGCTTATTTTTTCCCCACCCCTTCATCCCCTCTCTCAGGTAGAAGTAGGTCCTTAGGGGTTATGTGCCGGAGCTCAAGTCCTGCCACTACCCACTTCTGTCAAGGCTCTCACACAGTAAGAGTAAATAGGCCTGTTCTGCAGTTTCTCACTTTGTCTGAAAGAATTTTATCAGTCTCATTCAGTTGAGGACAAAAGGAAAAAAAATAATCCTGGTTTCTAGTCTCAGCTTCAAGGAAACTTTGTAGTTTTTACCCCATGCTCTTTTTACATTAGAAAACGTATCTTCAGCGCTGCTGAAGACAAATCAGGAGAACCTGTAATATTCTGCCTATCTGTACACACCTACATGAAAGCACTGACAGACAGCCACCTTTAAGACTGAAAATCAAAAGCCTGAATTAATGTTGTTTTTATATCAAACCTGCAAGTACACCTGTGAAACTTCTGCAAAGCCCAAGTGCGCTACCTAGGACTAGTCAAGTAAATTTAGGTTAAGATCTTAAAACCCAGAATTTCTGGGTCATTAGCTGAGGAAAAGCATTATGGAGAAGACCAGGAGGGAGAGAAATGCAATAGCCAAAAGATTTCAAATTCTCTTCATAGTGTGAAGTCAAAAGTACCAACGCAGACATACTGAGTAGCACTGAAGTAGCACTAGTATTCTGAAAAGTATAAGCAGGCTTGCCATTTTCCAGCTTCTCTGCAGTGTGCTTCTGCTGAATTTCTTAGAAAAGACACTGGCATAGCTTCTCTGGCTAGAGAGATCATGACTGTCTGCCTTTTGGCTCTCTGACAGCCTATGTTAGTTAACCCTTAGACAGTTGAGTTACTCCTAATGGATTTGAGCTATAACATGAAAAGAATTTACAATAGGGAAGTACAAAACTTTGCCTTCCAGTAATACCACTGTTCCATATGAATATATGGTTGTATCCCAGAAGAAGATAAAAGTTCTTGCCTGCTTCTTCTGTGAGCATAAAAGCCTATCTAAACGTTAGTTTTAATAACTAAAATGCCACTTAGATAAAAGCTTCTAAGGACAAGGTTTTCCTCCTTCCTCAAATGGAACAGGAGGATAGGAACAGAGGAGTAGAACAGACACAGACTAGAACAGCAGGAAAAACATGGTCATCTAAGATGATCTGGCAAGCACTTCATGAGATAGCACCTACATCACCTCTTCATTTCCACAGTGATCAGTGTGTGGACTTGATCCCAAGTCTTCTGACTATCAACTAGTGGTTTTAATTCAGTAATTTTGTGCTTACTACACAAAAACAAACAGCCATTAAATGAAACGTAAAACAGACGTACTTTTAGTATGATGTTATCAGGCAACTTGTGCAAAGAGGTAACCAATCCATTCATTTTGACTTGAAAAATATTTTACATTTAAAACCATGCCAGAGTATTCCCAATTTTAAAATGCTTCTTTAACAATTCTAAAGGAAAAAAAAGATTGACCTTAAAATCCATATCAAGTTTATACTGTTGAAAAAGCAATACTCATTTTACATGCCTACCTGCTACCTTGGTTCGGATTTGCATATTTTCTTGTAAAGCTGCCAATGGTTCTAAATATTCAGGTGCTTTTCCGGCTATGACCTCTTGTAGTTTTGCATCCACTTGGCTTAATCTTTCTTTGTAAAGTCTTACAATAATAGAAATAACAAAAATATGTATTTTATTTAAAAGCAAACACAAGTTAGAATAAACATTTTTAAAAGAACTATTCTGTATCTCTTTGTTAATGCTATGGAACACCCACTGAAGCAAAGTTAGTATTTGTTACCATTTGAATTTTCCAATACATATTTTCTTTTTGAACAATATTCCTCATGTCTATTAAGCCTTTCTGGGAAAGACATGCAGACTATCAGAAGTCTGGAAAGTAAAGATAAAATTAAATTATCTCCATTTTTATGGAAGAAGAAAAAAAATTGCACGGCTGTTAATAGGATTAACATGGAATAGCAGGTGAATCAACATGGATGAAGCCAGGAAAGGGTGCTACAATACAGAAGAACAATATGGCTTACATCATGGGACAGAAAGATAGATATTTCATGGACAGAAATGCCCATTTGTTTTTGTGTTTACATTATCTGCTCCCACCCTATCATAAACCAAAGAAGAAGATAGGCAAGCTCTTACTGAAGTAACCTTTACTTCATCTCCTCCACATATTGCACACTATCACAAATATAATGAGCTAATTTGTAACCGACATCTTTCATTCCTGCCAAAGTGAACTGTATTTAAAAGATTTTTATTTTACCTAAAATTAATTCCTTCTATAAAAGTTGATATTTACTAGCAGACAATGGGATAAAAACTGCTTGCATTGTGAAGAATTTAATGGAAAATATATTACAAGCATTTCAATGACAATAAAATTACACTCTTTGTAACTGATAACTTAAATACCCTGCTAAATGGTAGAATCATCAACATAACCAGCTCTTCCTGTTCTCATTTTTTACCTTGCACCCCACAATCAAAAGTTGTGGCATTAAGGCAAACACAGACAAACTCTGTTGCATGTGTGAAGAGCACATCAGATGTTATCCGTTTACAATCTCCTCTTTGGGACAGGGATGCTACCTTTTTACTTCTTTAAAGTGTGTACATTAAGTAGTGACTTAGACAGGTGAAAGTTCACGCACACTGATATATCAAGATCTACTCAAGAAATACTTCCTGTTCACCTGCCACCAGCCTGCTCATTATTTTACTTTGATGACAACTCCATCGTTCAAGTATGTGTACCTAAACTAGCAATAGTCAGTGAACACTCTCCTCCTTCTTACCTGCAAATTGTTAGAGTATGATACACTCAATATCTGGCTATTAATTTTGTCTCTGCTACTTACTAGGTCTTTACTACTCACATACATATTATGGCAAACTACAGGCAGAGAGCCAACAGTATTTTCATATTTTTTAGTATCGGTATCTGGTTTGCAGTAACCACAAGAAACTTTCATTGGTACCAACTATAAAATATGCTGTGATACCCTGAAAAAAAACCCTACTTTCTTACTTAGCAAAGACGGTGCTTGGGTCTATCCCACATATATAAAAGGATGAGAAGGATCTTGAGTAATTCAATAAAAACACAGATTTCCGTAAAATCACAATCCTTGGTGCTGCTAAGAATTTTGATGCAATAGACCCACACCAGCCTTTCACAGCAACAACACTTCAAAACATAAGTAAACACATAAAAGTATTCTAGAGCAATTGTCTGCAAATAACTTCAGCATTCCCAGTCCTTTTTCTTTTCCAAAAGTAGCATACCCATATAAGAAAGACAAGAAATACCAGCTGCACACAATATTCTCATGGAATGAGGCACCTGAAACATTAAGATACTTACTGATCTTTGAGGTCTGTAAATTGCTTTTCAAGATTGGACATTTCATCTAAACACTCCATTCTTCTTCTTTCACAGTCCTCATCATCCATTTCTAAGAATAAAAAAAGGTGATTTATTTTGAACAATGTTACCTATAACCAAACTGGATATTTTGTTTATAGTGAATCTGAAGCAATCCTGAATTTCAGCCGTGAACAGATCATCCATTTATTATTATCTTGTATCAGACTATGAGAAATCACTCACCATGTAAACTATAAAGTAAGAAACTTAGATCTAATTCTAGAAGAAACCCCACAGACAGCAATTTTCCTTCCTCAAAACAGGAGACAACATCACTGTAAGACTTCAAGAGGTTAGATTTCATGACTGATAACACAAGGTGTACCTACGAACGCATGAAAAGGAAAAACCAACCTCCACCAACTACAGAGAGCAGAATGCAAGCCTCATCCTTACTGTTTTGCAAAAGAGTATGACATTTTGCAAAGGCGATGATGTCAAAGCAGTAGCTTCAGGGCCAGCATAGCTACTTCGGAGGATCTGATTAACTCAGATCTTCCATTCAAACCTCCCAATGCATGAAGTTTTCTGCACATAGCTTATTCCTGAAATCATCACAAGCTTTTAAGACTAAAAACTACACAAGCCCTCTCTGCCTGGATATGAAAACTAGCAGGCAGCAGAGCAGTATTAATCCATACTACAATGGTAACTAAGAGTCCCACATCAACGACCTACTGTAGTTTCTCACTTTACAGTTAGTACAGACAAAAAAGACAGTGAACAGCATGTACAAAGATTTAGAACACAATATAACCTGAAGTATTTGAAAGCAGTGTGAGCAAATTTACAGGCAGGACTTCAAAAAGATACATTGAATGCTTAGCACACTGGAGAGGGTGGGGGAAGAGAGTATCAGGCTGTTAAGAGATACTATTTTATTTTTAAATATTGTTCTCAAAAGCAAGGCAGATCCTGAATCCCAGAAAAAAGCTGAAAATCAGATTAAAGAGCAGAGCTTTATTTGGCTGTCCTAGAATACTCAAGCCAAAATTGATTGGGCAACCTTCAACTTGGCCAGGTTTAAGGAATGTGGTAGTCATATTACTCAGAGAGTTGCCTAACGCAATTGTGTGCTATAAATACAAAGCTTCTTTAAAATTTGAAGGCATCTCCCTGTGAAGCCAGACAGGAACAAGCACTGGGACACTGACAGTTCTCCCACTTTATTCTCAAACACGTTTCAGATGCGTTCAGCTATGCTTTCGGATCTAAGCATGTTTTAGTAAGGAACTCACTCAGATGCTTTTCCTTAAATTAACATAGATTTTATTGTTTGTGTATGTTTAGTGACTACAACTCACAGAAAACAGATTAGAACTAGAACTCAGGCTGAGGATCAGTGCAACACCCACTGTTGGAGGGGAAGGGGACTGCATCTTACATTTTAAACTTGTGTTACAAGGAAACTACGTGTTGGTATCTGAAGGCGCAGCTGACTTCCTTGCAGATATTGAAATAACACATCATTCTCTCCAGTCTCCCCTCAGTTATGCATACATTCAAAAGTCTTTGACTTTCCACCTGGAAGTCTACATTCTACCTATCAGTCACACAGAATGGCAACTCACACGCTAAGTCCCTCTTCAATTGTTTCACCTTTATGCTGCCTCTAGTAAGATTCATAAAACTAGGAAGATCTTCAGAGTTCTGGAATATCCTTAACTCTCCAGTTATGGAATTTCTTCCTCATGGCCTTAAACAACATGAAGACTGAGGAATACATAGTACTGAAAAAGTAATAAGAGGTTTTACAATCAAATTTCATGGCTTTCCAGTTGAAAATTTACATCACTGGAGGCAGAAGATTCCCCATTTCATATTAAAACACTTGCTAATAGGCCCATCCTGTCCCAACACTTCAGATTTCCCATAAAGTTTCATACTGCACAAAGTATTTACAGTATTTTTAAACACTTTCAAAATCACAGTCATTCTTTTCCTACTATATTCAAGCAGCCCAACTCAGTAACTAGGGCAGCCTGGTTTAAAGACAAAAAAACCACATGGTACTTAAAATGTGTCTTAAAATGTGTTAAAACAGTGCCTAAAATAGCTTTTTTTAATAAGCTGTGGCCTATATAAAGTGCTATAAAAATGGCCAAATTCTCATCTGGGATAGTGAGCATAACTTGTGGCTTTTTTATTCATCCCTAATACGATGTTCTGTACTCTGGTCAATAAAAAACCCTATACTAAATACATAGCATCAAAAGGAACAAGACAGAAACAGTGCCAGCTCTCAGGGGCAAGTTATGCTTCTTCTAACCCGACCTTCCATATTCTCAGGCATCTACTGAAAAAAAAAAAAGGCAGAATTATAGTAAAGTAAATGACAAATTTAACAAAAAAAATCCTTTCCTTCAGAATCTTTTTTTCTTATTGTTATTCTTTTTAATTAGTACTTATTTCTTGTGGTGCTAATCATCTTATGTCTGTAGGAGCAATATGCTTCCATGGAGTATGTCCACATTTGTCAAGACACTGAGACAAGCATGCAATTTCCTGTAATCATTGCTCTTTAAGTGCTCCCTTAAAAGCATTTCTCTGCAGAATGCAATAGAAGAGAGCTTATTGTATTGCTTTAAAGAAACATTCACAGACCAGATTCACTTAAAACACAATTCCTCCTTCCTCCCTCCTAATCCTAGAAGAAATCAAGACAAGGGCAAGACAAATGAATTATTTGCCTTCAATAAAAATCAACCAAAGTGTCTTTGAGAACATGGTAAACTTCAAAGTTTTCCTTAAAAATATTGATTAGCACAACTACAAACAGGAGTAAAGGCAAGTTTAGTAACTAAAAAAACCTTCAAAGCTGGAACTAACAGAGACAATTCTCTTCACCAAAGCTAGGGAGTTGGAGGAAAGAAAGAGTTAAGTTTACAAGCTCCCTGTTATACCAAGCTCCCTTTCTCACACAGGAGATGTAATTTTTTTTAGACATACAGATTAGCTAAAGTAAGAGATGAAAAAAGGCGTCTCCAGATGGCATCTAGCTACAATACAAACTGGAAGGCTAAGATGGGCTAAGTAGTGGTTATTGTTGCAGGGCTGCTCCTGGACCTCACCACGGGGTCCTTCACAACCCAGTGTCTCACCTAGATACTGCCCAATAAACTTGTATATTCCTCCTTTACACTCTCCCCACTTTCCCCTGAAAGATGTAACATACTTCTGTATATCAGAACTTCCTGAAAAACAGTCACACTCAGGAGGGAAGTGTCGTCTCCACTAATTTCTTATCCAGAATTGAGTATTCACTTTTTAGTCCACGTACAATTCTGACAATAAAAGAATTGAGGCATGCTTTCATAAGTCACATCTGAAAGAAGCAGAGTAGGTTGCTCTGCAAACAAGGACATAGTCAGATATGCTTATCCAACTTAAAACATTATCTCCAGCTGCTTGCAGTGGTACCCTCACTCAAGTTCACCTTTCTTCCAGCACAACCACCAGCACACACAGATGCTGCCTAGTTTAGGTTTCATCAAAACAACCCAAGACAGTTTAAGCACATTTTTCCGGCCTTGTTTTTCAACTGACTCACTTTGAGAGAACAAGGGTAAGGAAAGTTTGATCAGCCCAACTGTTTATAAAAGCTGTGCGCATGCTGAAGTTTCAGTACAGCATAGATTTGAAGTCAGTCCCATGACTGGTCCAGTTAATCACACACTGGGTCAGTTTGCAGCAGTTTTGGTGAACACAAACCAGGTTCTTTTCTTATGACGTTAAACCCAAAGCTTCATCCCAGCTACTTGTCAAATGTGTTTTAACATCTGGGGAGAACAAAAGGGTTTGAAACAATGAATTGTTCTTCAGGCAGCTTCCAACCAAACATGCTCAGTTCAGGCTACATAATCTGAAACAAACTCTAACTAGTTTGGAGATGTAGGGCCCTCAGCACTATCTACGCAGAACTACTTATTCTCTACTCTTATTTTGCCAAATCAGTTGCTAGTACAGGCACAAATAAAATCACTATCTTTACAATAATTTTGCTGACTCTTTCGAGCCCATATCTGGATGTGGTCCACAGTTCACCCATCGAAGAGATCTCCTGTGTAGTACTGCACTAGACAAGAGAAGCAAGATCTTCATCCCTCAGATGAAGGAACAAACCAGAATTCAAGAACTCCATGCTCCAGGAGACCTTTTGTCTAAACCCACAGAAATCATTAGTCCCAAATTCACCAGAGCATGTAGGTGGTGTCCAATTAACTGATTTAAGTTAGAGGTGTTTACATATTCTCACAAAATCATAATTTATGACTTCTGCTGCTAGTGAGTTGCAGTCTAACCACTGGTTTACAGTCCCCAGTGCCTCCCATGTACACATCAGACTCTTCACTGAGAAGTTTTCACAAGCTACCTGTTTAAAGGGTTATTTTTCTGACAACTTAGCGTACAAAGGCCCAACAAGAACTGAAGACAGCACAAGAAAGGGGACAGGAAAGCACAGCATACCAGAAAGGGTGGGTAAAGATGAGAGAGAGGCAGGACAGTGGCAGCCAGCAACTTGATCCAGGTGGACAGCCATGAATCAACAGCCTAACTTATAAAATGGGGTTCCATCATCAAAACTTGCCAGATTAAAGGCATGGGGCGGAGTGGGGGGTAGAGAAGACAAGGAAAAATAAAATTAAATAAACAAAAAAACCAAAACAACACACCACAGAAAGGTCTGTGTAGACCATGGACAGATTACCTGGATTTGTGGATTAACCAAGGCCTCTATTGGGGGATCAGCTCTGGTGCAGAGTAAGTATTAAATCAGATAAAGGTCTAAGGGCATTGACTATACTCTCTCCTGGTATGGCAGCCATACTTCCCTAGCATTAGTAAAGTCTTCACTGTACTCCTGCAGAGTCAGCTTGCCTATCTCTGTACCATATCTGTGAGGCTCCAGCTTCTTCCTAGCCCATGCACAGCCCAGACAAGGGCAAGCTCCATGAGTCCACATGGAACCACCATAGCTGGGCTTTCCCTAAACTGCATCAGCCAGTGTAAATACAAAAACCACAGGATTTAAAATTCAAGATCTTCCAGATCTTTTAACACCAAAAATGAACAATTAACTGTACATGGAGGACTTTTACATCACAAATAAATCAATCACAAGCCAACATATGTAAAAATATAATTTCACTGCTGCCTAATTTGTCTAGTTCATGGTGTTCCACTCCTTCCACTGTGCCAAGCCCAGCACGCACACTACTACTCAGTGAGCTAGTACAGGCATGGGACAAGATCCTGGTAGACCACTCTGAATGACTGAAGCTGCCAGAAATACATCAGGACCACAGCCAGCACTGAACACAGCTACTGTTGTCCAGCTAGCCCTTCTAGTGACAACGGTCCTGCTATGGAGGTTACTTACTTCCCAAGCCCCAGTGATTCCAGAGCAGCACTGTACACATCTCCCAGTAAGTGACCATTTCATAACTGACCCCATGTAATTACAAGAGAAGTTTGAACAGATAACAACATTCTTCTAACACAGTGGAAACTGAGCACAGAAAATGTAATCCTTTTAAAGCCAGATTTCACTGATTAATATTCAAACCTACAGCCCAGAGGAAGCTATGGAAGAAGGAAGGGATCTTCAGCAGGGCAGAGGTTGGAATGCTTTGCCAAAGAGGCCGATGGTACTGACCGGGCCTCCGCTGCCCCCTCGAAGAGAGGCCTCCAACCCTCACTGAAATTCACCATTTGCAGACGAGGAAACACATCCGTGTGTGTGCGCCCGTACTGTGTGTGCACACGTACGTCTGTGCGTCTGTCTGTGGGTCTGTCTGTGCATCAGCCCACAGCAGTGCAGCCCCCGCCGAGCCCCGCCCCCGCCGGGCCGTGCCCTCCGGCCCAGCAGGGCAGGACCCCACAGCGCCCA
>VZRW01005059.1:260722-338654 GCA_013398125.1 Aegotheles bennettii
CGCGCCTGGGGGGGAACTCGTTTGGCTGCGGGTGGCGGCGAGAAGCGGGTGTGCTCCCCCCGTGAGTTACTGTCTAGGGCGGCGTGAATGTGCTGAGTCGGTGTGCACCTGGACACGGGGCCTGGGGAGCGACTGGCGAGCCCCGATGGTGCCCTGCCTCCCTCATCCGTGTCCCCTAAGTGGTCACGGTATAACTTGTGTTCCTGCGTGTTCTCAAGGTAAGCACTGGAACAGTAAGTGCTCTCCGGAGTAGGTGCAGATGAGGTTCCACAGAGCTGGGCTGGGAACACTTTTGGTTTGCCAGCTGGGCAAGGAGGGAAGGCGAGGGCTGGAGCGCTGCTGCGGTTCCGTGTGAACGGCTGCTCACCTGAGCAGGGAATTAGGAGTTGGGACTGTAGGTAGGAATGGCCTAATAAAAAAAACAGTGGAAAAAACCTCTAGAGTTAACCCTTCCAAAATATCTGTGAACAGCATGTGTTTGTAAAAGTCTAAGCCGTTGTCATTAAGCTGTCCTTGA
Source organism: Aegotheles bennettii (assembly GCA_013398125.1). Taxonomy (NCBI): domain Eukaryota; kingdom Metazoa; phylum Chordata; class Aves; order Caprimulgiformes; family Aegothelidae; genus Aegotheles; species Aegotheles bennettii. The sequence goes on from VZRW01005059.1 coordinate 261,240, forward strand.
AAAAAGCAGTTTGCTCTAGAGTGTCTTTTGGGCCCTTCAGTCCTGTAAGTGCCTGTGTTGCTTCTGACAGTTTATCAGCACGTGAGCGGGGCTGGGACAAGGGCAACTGTATTCTGTATTTAGCACAGAGTACTGAATGGATTATTTTGGGTTCTGCCCACAGTCTGGGGGTATTTAAGTGCCTTGGCTTCTGAAGCTGGATTCTTTCCTTTCAGAGGAAAAGTTATTGCTCCCTTTTTTCTTTTGGAATAAGTGTTCCTGTATGTCAGCATCTGCTGCTGCATGACTGATTTTCTGCAACATAATTATTATTTAGACTTTTGAAATGGGGAACAGTTGGGTAGCTAGTTATCCAAGACACTGGAGTAGTCAGATGTATGCTATTGCTTCACTCACAATATCACTTTTCTTAACTAGCTGTACCAAGCTAGTTGTGGCTTGCTTTGTGTTGATTTGTATTTACTTTTAGCTACTTCATCAGTTGACACATAAAAGGAAAGAGCATTACAAAGAAACTAAGTAGCCAGGAAACCTAAATTCAGAGAGCTAAAGTATGTCAAATATTTCTAGTTTTGCTTTAGTCTGCAAAACAGTCTGTGTGATTTTGATCTGATCTCTTCTAGATTTGATATTTCTGTTGCTTGTCTTTTATTTACAGGATTTTCCTTCAGCTTTGTTAATACTTGGATGCATTCTGTAAGATGCAAGCCACGAGCTCTGTGTCAAGCAGACGTTCTTATCTAATCTAAGGTTTCTGCTTATTGGCTGTAGGACAGACTACATCTGCTGGGGCATGTTTTCATGTGACTGCCATTCCCCATTTCCCCCTGCACATGCGTATATCTCAGCTGTTGAAGCACAGCTGCCACAAATCCATTCTGAGTTTGGGAGAAGACAGTGTGTGACTGTGTAAGTAGGAAAAGGTGTAACAGTACAGTACTCTTCAGCTTGGCTGTCTTGGATGCATCTACAGGATTTTGTCGTTATGCAGGTATTCTTAGGTGCACAAGGTACAAAAACAAGGTCTTTTTTGGGGGCACTGAGAGCAGGATATTTCTCTGCATATTCCCGCTCTAGTGCAAGTATATAGCAGATTATCTGAAGTCTGTCTTCTGTTATGATCACCTCGTTGCCTTATTCCTTAAACTTCTCTGCTCCCTGAACTGTCTTTCAAAGCATAAGCTCCATGCCATTTCTTCTCCAACTGTTTATTTGGCTAGTCTGCAGGACCAGATTAAACAAATAATGTGTCCCCATAAGATGGACTGCTGCCTGAGGTGGCTTTGCAGGCAGGCACCATCCTGCAGCTTGAGCAGCACTGTGCTGCATTTTCCTTTTTGTCTTTCTTCCTCAGTGACAACTCCCTCAGCATAACAATTGGCATATCTCCATGTGCTCAGGGGAGCCAAGCTAGCTATTGCCAACAGGCTATCGGAGGGGAGAAGGGAGGAAATCTCAATTCAGCTTCGTTCAGCATCTTTATGAATGAAAAATGATTCATCTTGTTTATTGCTCTTTGACCTTCCATACTGGAGCCTACATGACTATCCAGAAGAGAATTCTCTGCTGTTTCATATCCAAGAGAAGGAGAGAATATTTTCTTAAACTGAAAATCCTTTCAGTAGGTTTGCAAGATGTATTGGACCAGAGTTAAGTTTTTTTGCTGTCGTTTTTAAAAGTCTTTGGTTCAGCAATGATAAACTGAAGTGTGGCCTTGGATTCCTGGTTAAGACTTGAGGGGAGGAAAGGGAGTATGAGTTCCTTTTCCCTCTCTTTTATCAAGGCATCCAAAGTAGCAGTTCTCCAGTAAGCTAAAATAATGGAATAGTCATGAAAAGAGACGAGTGCTTGTGAATTATAAACTGCTGGTTGTCCATTAGCCAAAGGAGAAATGTAAAAAAATTCATTATGGTAAAAGATTGACAGTTGGATCCTGTAAGGCAATGCTGCAAGTCAGGCATCGCCTAAATGTATATTGTGGTTACTAGTAAAGACCAGAAGAGACTGAAACATTTCAGAGAGCCTAATATGAAGCTAAGTGAATGGATAGCACAAAGGCAAGTTAAATTTATTTTTAACAAAATAGAAGTAGTGTACATTGGATGGAATTATTTAAATGCCTTTTACAAAGTAACTTACACTGCAGTGGGTTGTGTTATTTCAGGAAAAAGTATCTTATCATTGGTGACAACTCAGTTTACATTTAACAAAGAATGCAAAACAGTCTGACTGCATAAGGACTATAGAAAATTTTGTGTCTTTGTAAAACAGTGGTGTACCATTACACCAAATGTCACTGCCGCTTTAGTAGTGTCACTGCACTGCAGTGTCACTGCTGCTATAGTCAGTGTATAGAAGATTTAGAGATGGGAATGACTTGGGTGAGAGTAAAACTTTAATGCGAAAAGACATTGAAAGCTTTGGAATTCCTTTCTGTAGGGGCAGAATGAAAAATATGCAAACATATATGGAAAAGACCAGGCAATGAAGTCTATTAAGGCCTACCCAATTTGAAATTACAGTAAAAGATTTTTGGCTTAGGAAGCTCCTGAGTTCTAGGTTAACTCTCAGTTACAGGAATACCAGGGGAAATGTGTTTGGGTTTTTTTGTTGCTGAAACTCTTTGCCACCACAATCTAGTGTCCTGTCTCTGGTGTGTTCTCTGTTCTGTTTCAGTATGGCTCGATTCAGCCTTTTTCATGATTCAGAAACCAAGGAAATTTCAGTGAAATTCTGGTGACTGATTCCAAATTAAATTATTTGTTAAAGTGAATATGATACGTGACCAATTTATGCATGTTATAGGCATAAGTTTTGTGTTTTGTTTTTTTTTAGTAGAGATTTGGGAGACCTCCAAATAGTAATAAATATTATAATCATTAAGAAATGCTGAGAAAAATTGGAAAGAGATTAAAGTCTCATATCCTGGGATATAGCAGTCTGTGGGTGAAGGTGATCTGGTTTTCATTGTTTTCCTGCTGCAAGATTTTTCTTGAAACAGCTGGAACTATCTGCTCTAAGAGATTTGACTCTTTTGAGGTGTATGAGTTTCTTCCTGTAGGGAAGTGTTCATCACTTCTCCCTTTTTTTTTTTTTTTTCTTTTTTTTTTTCCTTCTTAGCTCTTGGAAGTACCTCTAAGTCTCGCACAGTTCCCTAACACTGTCTTGGTCAGTATGTGACTTTTTATCAAGCTATTTTTTCTTGTTTCTGTGTGCCAGTAGACTGTAACAGTTTTGTTGCTGTCAGCTGCTGTGGTGGTTAGAGCGTATCAGCCTTGATTTGGAGTGTGGAATGGGATTGATTCTCTTGCGGTCTGTATGGCAGTGGCTCAGCCTCATCAGAAGCGGGGCCCTGCTGTAAGGAAGGCTCCCAGCTGCAGCTGGTGCAAGTGTCATCCGTGAGGCTTTTCTAGCAGATGGAAGTGGAGGCACATAGTGTACCTTATGGAATTAGGTATTGCCCGCAGAACGAAGCCTGTGATTTTCCAGAAAAAATATATTTTTAGCAGTTCGCAGTGAATTAGCATCCAACTGCAATTTTTGGGATTGTTAAGAGGAAATAGTATTGCATGCTTCTTAGAATCAGTGTTGCACTGTTTAATCAGACTAACATTGAACTAAAATTCTGTGATTTTAAAATGGTAGTTTGTTCTAGTAATCCTTCAAGCATCAGATCACACTTGATGTGTCCTTTTGTTAAAACAGTGCTCGGAGAACTCTGTAAGTAATTAAGGCAGATAGATATGTGACCCTTTCATAACATCATACCTGAACAATATTGACTTTTGTTTTGTTCTAATTTTTATATAAAATACATTGCTGTTTGTAGTTTCAGTCAGCATTTGTAAATATTTAAAAAAAAACAAAACCAAAAACTAAAACGCCTAGTATTTAATGATTTCTGAGTAATCTTACTATATGCAAACAAGTCAAATGAATGTACTTGGGTTAAGATTTACTTTTAGGGCTGAATTCTGAAGAGAATTTTTTGCCTTTTTTTTTTTTTTCCTTCTTTGTCTTTTTGTAGAGTACGAGTTACAGGCCTGTAATCTGTTAATCCAGAGTAAAGGAAAAAGAAATGTATTGTTTCTCATAAATTATTTTATTTGCATCTGATATCTGAAAAATACGCTGCTTGCATGGAGAGAACACTTGTAAAATGTAATGCTAAGAGAACAGAGTATTTGAAGTGTGTGGTATTTTTTTTATTAGGGTGGTTTTTTTGTTATTCTTCTTGGTGGTCGGTTATTGATTGACATCTCATGTAAGTGGTCTCTGAAAGGGAGAAGACAAGCTATACTGAATGGAACAGGCTACATTTGACATCCATTCTGATACATTGTTTAATATTAAACAATATACTTAAACAGAGATTGCATTTGTCTAAAGGGATTTTAATTTAAGAAAACTGTTCCACTGGCAGTCAGCCCTAATGCTTCAGCTGGATGGCATTCATTGGTGTTGCACATCATCAACATCACTCATTATAATACCACTTATATACTATAAGAAATGAAAAATGTTTGCTGGTTGTTAAGTGAGAGGCAAGTGAGAAGCTACAGCAAAACTAGCTGCCTGGGATTTTCTTTGGAGATAACTGTTCCAGAAGTTTCTATGGATGTACAAAGCTGTGTTATTTTTGGCAAGAGTTGTAGGTTTGTTTTTTTTTCCTGGTAATTCTAACTGCAGAGGAAATGTCACCACTGTAATTCATGGATTTGGCTGCGGGTTGAGTGCAGTTTAAAAAATTAGGCTTGATGTTCTATCAGTCTTGTCTTAAAGCTGAACCCGTTCAGTTCGGTTTTGGCCAGGAGGAAAGAGGGAAGAATTGCTTTGCTTTAGGATTTTGACTAACATTCCAGTCAAGTTGCAGAGAGCAGCAGTGGCTGGTGCTGCTGGCTCACCAGGGCAAGGGCTGGAGCCAGATCAAAGCTCCAGGTGAGACAAAGAATGGCTCTGGCTGCTTGGATGCAAAGGAAGGATCTGTGTGGGTTTAGCTTGTGGCAGGTCAGAATGAAAATAAGTACATTTCTATGAAAGCATTTGAAGTTGCTTAAAGAAAAACTTAAGTTCTGAAACGTGTGTGTTGTTATGGAAGCATTTCTTAAAAGTTTACTAGAGTAACTCTTCTGGAGTCTGCAAGCAACCTGAAAGAATTAGCTGGGAGAGCAGTCAGCTGCTTCTGTTCATTCCTATAGAGCACTGGTGTTGAAATTTCAACAGTTTGTATGTAGATGATGCTCATTGGTGTGTTAACCTGCTTATTCATTCGTGATTTTTTTTTCTTGTATGTTTGTATGTAAAAGATGGTGATGATCAGGAGTTCAGACTTGTCTGACGCGAAATAGAAGTCCATGAAAAGATTTCTTGAAGTTTGTTCCTTTTTTCAGTACCAAAAACCTCAAGAATATTTTATTTGACAAAATTACTTTTTTCAAGAAGTTGAATTGTTTCTGTTGAGTAGCTGTTAAGTGATCTGAAACAGTAAGGGCTAATGTGAGGCCCTTGTTTAATAGATTTGCATCTGTAGCTCACCATTTGAAACATTGTGGTTTGTTATCAGTCTCTTTCGTTTTGACAGTCTGGTAACTGTGCCAGAGCCACCAGCTTAGTTCCGGAGGTTTTCCACTTAACCTTTCTATATTACATGCTTTTCTATTTGAGAGACTGTCTGTATGTAACTGAACCTCTGTACTGTTCTGCTATGAAGCAGCCGTTGCATTTTTCACCTTGCAGAATTAAGAATGAGTAAGTTCTGTTGGCCATTTTGCTTTATGCTAGCTGAAACTGAGGACGCTTGGAAACCTCTTGCTTTCTAATGGCACCAGTTTGTTATGAGAATTGATACTGAACCCTTCAGTCTATAGCGGGCCTCTGCTTTACAGAAATAGAACAAGTCTGGCCCTCTTCCAGGTCATTGTTTGCTGTGGTTGTCACTTGTGTTTTATTTTTGGGTAAGGATGAGTGAAAGTGACTTAAAAGCCTGTAAGTCTCAGAATGAGACAAGGTAATGTTTTCATTATACTATGTACTGCAACAATTTAATGTGTAAACATACTGTTAAATTCTGAAATGCTTAAAATCAAATGTGCGATTAACCACAACTTGATCTGTACTGATGTAGTCCATTCTGTTAAATGCTGTGGTACATTTCTGTGATGCTTTGAGTGAACTGATGAATGTTAATGTTCTCTTCAGAAAAGTTAATATATAGCTAAGATCTGTGTGTAGGGTTTTGTTTTAGTTTTAAGTTCAGTATTTTGATTGTTTACCTTTAAAGTTCTGTCCTGTGCAGAAAGTAGAAGTTCACCTGCTTTATAACATAACCATTCCATACAGCAAGCAGTCATCTAAATAGCATAGATGCATTTTCCTTACTAACTCAACTCATTTATAAATACGTAGTTGATGTTGTGGATTAGTTAGTTTATAATAATTTACATGGTAATATGTAGAAAACAAAAATATCAGGGAAGGAAAATTGTATATAATGTAAGTCAAAGCCACTGAGATCCTGTTCCTGCAGTGTTATACGTGCAAACTCTAAAGCTTTGCAGAATCTCTCAGGTGATCCCTTACATATTTAAATATATAGTAAAAATCTATGTTGCTGCTTCTGTTTCATATTTTACATCTGACAAAGTATTTTTTTTAAGCTCTCTGAGGTGGTCACTCTTGCATTGTAATTCTAAGTATGATGTTACTCAAATAGTAACCTCCTTCTAAGGTGTAATATTAAGGGTTACATTTTTATTTAAATACTCTTGTGGATACAAATTATTCCTGGTTAAGGAGGGACGTGCTGATAATTGAACCATAATAAAAGAATTGGAGCAAATGAATTTGCTCTCAGGCAGAATTCTGTGGCAGAACAAATTTTCTGCAAGAAAATTTTGTCCTAGAATCTTCCTTTCCTAAAATGAACACTACGGGCAGTTAAGTTTTGGTTATCTTATTGAGATACTTGAAAAGAATGTAACCTTTCAGAAAGTTTTGAACAGTTAACCTTCCAAAAAGTTGGCCACTTGAAAATAGATGAAAGTAAGTTCCTAAGGAAAGAGGAAAATAAGTTCCTAAGAAAAGAGTTGGCCACTTGAAAATGTAGGGAAGTAAGTTCCTAAAAGTACAGTCACATGTAAGCACAGAAGTTTGTAGGAGAGGTTGAGGATTTTTTTGTTGTGATTCCCCCCCGTTTATTTATTTATTTATTTGTTGTTTGTTTGTTTGTTTGTTTCCTCTTTAGTCTTTCTTTGCTACAGCTCCAGTCTATAAGGTGGGGAATAGCCGATCTTTCAAATTACAGTGGGTTTAATCAAAATGTGTATTTTAATTGATCTGGTACTTGAATACTCTTAATTGCTCTTGTGATGAGAGTCATACAAATAGTTTTGATAATTAGTCTTTCATTTTTAGTTTGGTTCTCTGTTTCATGTATCAAAATAGGACAGAAATCTGTAGGCTGAATACAACCTTTAAAACTTCAACCAAGAAAGGTAATTTACCTTCTTAATGCTGCACTTAGAAAAAACTAAAGCTACTTTTAGTTTTATGGAAGGAAAAAAGAATGCAGAAGCTATATGGTCTCTCTGCTTAAATGTAACTTTCTTCTTAAAAAAACCCGAAAGCACCACTGAACATGCAGCATTAACGCAGAGATCAGATTTGTACCAATTTTTAAGTTCCAGAAAATTATTAAGGAAAAATTAGCAATCAAAGATCCATGTTTATTGCGCTGATGAAGCATGAAGAGAACTGTTTTCTTGACAAACAGCTTCCATAAATGATTCTGGAAATCTGGATTTTAGTGTACTGGAACTATGCTTTGTAGAGCAGAAGCTTTATTTCTTACATTGTTGGAATACAATAATGTCCCATTTTTTCCTCTCACATTCTGAGAAACTTCTCTAGCTGTTTTATATGGTGCCAGTTCTATTTCTGGAGTCCTTCCTCCTCCCAATCTGGGCACAAGTACCAAGAACACAAGGTTTACATTAGTTTGTGTTAGTTACATGAATCTGTGGTAGGAGAATACAAAGTTCTTTTGTTTAAAAATAAATAAATAAACACTAAGTTAGGGAGGAAAGCCTGTTTCTGTGTAATCCCACTTCATGTAAAAACAAGGCTATGTGTCTCTTCTTAAAAAAGCAGAAAAGATTAAGTGGCCAAAGCAGACAAGCAGCTTCCTGCAAATTCCCAGTTCAAGGCTGTGTGAAAAGGAAATATGCATGCTCTGTGTAGAGGAAATTATTTTTGCCTCTCTGTGCAGCATTCGTGATACTTTGGCAGAGCATAGGTAAGAGACAGTCACCTAGTGTTGGAGAAAATGATTGAAGATGAGAGAATTGAAGGGCTGTATCCTTAGTTGATCACAAGGATAAAAGGTAAACTGAATGTTTTAGAGACATTTTCATTAGGAGAAAAAGAAAAAAACCAGATCCTTAATTAATGGAGAAAGCTGTAACAGCAGTGTATATCTGTAAGTTTTAATGTTAAAGTAACCAAGGAAAGCCAGAGTCTCTCCATGCATAGTCATGTGGATTGTGTTCAGTATAGAGGTAGCTGTCAAATGGAATGATGTATGCAGGTGGACAGATTAGGCGATTTCCAGATGAAACTCTTTTAACGTCAACATTATTATCTCCATGCTGTATCTACTTCCCCATCCTCCTTCTAGCCATAATTCTTGGCCAGGGAATGCATAATGAGCTCCAAAATTCTTGACCAATGCAAGGTTCCAAGTTTCTGGACCAGCAGCTTACTGAATCACTATAGGTGTCCTTCAACAATGAGCAGATGCACTCTTTTGCTCTAGTATCAGATGCACAAGTGTATGTTCCTTCCCTTAGAAAGAAAGCTGGTTTTCAGCATTAACAGAAATAGTTTGTGGGTTTCTAAAAGAACTATTTTTTTTCAGGTAATTCCAGGACAAAATTCCCCTTAAATAAAAAATATTTTTATTTTATTTCATCTGAAGTGATAGAATTTATTACAAGAATTCAGTTGTTGTTAACTGGTTTGAATTCCAAAAACTTGCTTTTGATTATGCTATCAAATGTGATCATGAGAAGTCAGGGTGAAATGCATTTGCCAGAAAAGTTGCAAAGTCAAAGAAATTTATTTCATTCTACTCTTCCAAGCTATAGCTGTATTCTGAAGGTATGTTTTTAGTATTAATTGGGTGTTAATGGTAATAATACAAGTCTCCAGTGCTCCTCTGAGTCTTTTTTGAGATGATTTGCACTGCATTGTTCCTAAATAAATAAATAACAAATAAAGGGCCATCCTCTAAAATTCCGCCCCCCCCCAACAAAAATATGCAAAAATGCAGCATTGCTGTGTGTTGATTGGCAGACACCCTGATTATCTGCTTCTGATCCCTTTAGTATTTGGAACTAGTGTTTTCTGCTCCTTTGCATTAAGTGAACAGTTCTGCTGCTCTCTGTATGCAATTCCATAAGTAGATGGACTAAAAGATTACCTTCTGCCACCCTCCTTTCTCCTGAAAGTCTCAACCGTTTCCTTTTTTTTCCTTTTGATCCTCCCACCTCAAACCCTTTTGATTTGCTTCCTGCTCTATTTTCTTCTCCGTAGTCTAGAACTCACTTAGGGTTCTGCCCAGTGAGTGGAAGTGATTATAGTGGTCGTGCCTATGCACTTGCACTGACTGCCTGAAAATCATGGTCTAGTTTGTTTACAGTGGAATTGTATTTTGTCAACCTTACATCAGTATTTCAGACTCTAAACTGTAGCATTTCAGCTGCTGACCTGTAAGTAGTGTAGCAGTTCAGCAAAACTGAAGGTTTGATAATTCTGTAGATAGTCAGGCACATGCTTGCCACTCTGCACTATGGAATTTATTGCTAGCTAATCTGCCTTGCTTCAAGAGTTGATCTTAGCTGTTAATATGGCACCGTCTTCTCCAAGAGCACTCTGGCTCTACTACACTGATTATGTGAGACGTTGGCAGAGTGCTGCGATACTGCAAAAATTGAACATGTATTGGAAACTTTTATAGCAAGATTTGTAATGAAATTGAGTTGACAGTCCTCTAGAGCTATATAATAAAATAGAATTAAAAATATGCCATACGTTTGGCCATCATTTCTATTGACTGTTTCTGTGCTTTATACTACCAGCTGTGCATCCAGACAAGTGAGATGGTAAAGATTGATGTCATTCTAAAAAGGGTTAAAAAACTATGATCAAATAAAGAATTAGTAGGGGACTTAGAAAAGATATATCTACAGGGAAAGATGATCCCGCAGTGTACAGAGCTGGTGAAAGGTATAAAGGTTTCATTTGTCTTACCTTCATGGTTTTTTGTTTGTGCTTTTTTTCTGTTTGTTTCACATCAATATTCTGAAAGGGGGAGTTTTGCCTTTTAAAATACTGTCTCCCTGTTCCTCTCTGCTTCCATACTATTGTTCTGTCCATCTAGTTTCTCTTGTTTTACGTAGTTAAATAACAGGACAGAGAGTGTCTTTTGGTTCAATGTGTATTAAGGCTTGAAAGATTTGATTGTTTAAAACAATTTTAAATTAATCTAGATAAATCATTGTCTATTTTTTTTAGCAGAGGATTTGCACAAAACTATCTAGGGAGTTGTGGGAAGATAGTCTGGAAACTTTCCTGGAGTACACAAGAAAGAACATCCCTCTACATTCCTGTTGATGTTTCCACCTCAGGGTATCCCTAAGGTCCCGGCTTCTGGTATCGTGAGGCCACACTATGAAAGGGGTGTGGGGGAGTGGGCCAGACTGGAAAGAAAAGTGCATATTGGAGCTTGGAGGGAGTAAGGAGATAGCAGTGGGAATCCAGTGTTCCTGTTTGCTTCCTCACAGCCTGTTTCCCTATAGAGCAGAGATGATCCTTGCTTATCATCCTTCTTCTACTTTCTTAAGTAAGTTTAGTTGTGTCTAGTAATTACAGCTGGGGACAGTGATGGTCTTTCTGTTGTAGTGTTTGGGCAATGTTGTTAGCTTTTTTCTATTAAATTAACAATTAGACCAACATTCATCTGTACAGTGCTAGTCCTAATGGAATTCTGGTTCATGACGGGGGTTTGCAGGCATTACTGTCACGTGAACAGTGAGTGTGCAAGGAGACACTGCTTCCTGTTTTAAAATTTGCTAGGCACTTGCAGCATGCCGTATTGAATTTCATTAGCTTCAGTTTAAAAGAATGAAAACTCCAAGAATTTCTTTACCAATAATATTTTTAATTTTTTAAAATCTTCAGCTTTTGCTGCTGGGTAATGGTATGCAGTGGTTGGCTCTGAATATTTGAGAGAAATAAGAACAATGTTCTCTTCTGTTTTTCAGAGAATGCAGAATCCATTGATCTCAAGCAGTTTTTCGACCTACATTTCTCACATATATATTATGTGTTCTTTGAAAACTTTGTGACTATTGAAGTAGGTCTTAAACAAAAGGGTAAGTATTTCAAAGAGAACACTTTTTGTCTTGGTACATGTGTTTTTGTTATAAAATAAAGCAGGGGGTTATAAATAAAGCTGTGTGTCTGTGGTCACAAATGGCAACATTAGGTGTGCAGAAATATGTACAAGGACTGACTTTGCAAATAAAGGCAGAGCAATTACAGGTGCGTGCAGTGGACGTGAGCAGTGAGCATTTATTCTCTGATGACTGATTTTGCCCATTTGCAAAGTGAGGATTAAGGTGTTAGAATATGTCTGCAGAAAACAAGTAAGTTTTTAACAAGATTCTGTTTAACTTAATCGCTACCAGCTGTTGATGTCATAATGTAATGCTATAAAAACTTTAACTGTTGCAAACCATAACTATGAAATACACTTTTTTTTATTTGCGGAAGGAATGTGAAATTATGGTTATAGAAATGCATGGGTTCTGTTTACACATCTAAGGATCTTTGTCAGTGTTCTTTGTGTTTTGTTTTGATAATGAAAGTGTATCTTCTATTTATTTTTAACTGCATCTAGGTCACAAGTCTCAGAGAGAAGAATTAGATTCTATTCTTTTTATTTTTGAGGTAAGATAACTTGAATATTCTTGTGTTGGTTTTTTGCTTTGAATTAAGTCCTGTTAAATGATAACAGTACAGCTATTCTTCGGTTGCCTGGAAATATACTTTACATTTAACTACGTTCCTTTTTCCTTTTGCTTAGAGTTGAATATATGTGCTTTGTGTGAGAAGAAAAATAATTTGACTTGCAGTTTTGCAGGAAGATGTCTTAACTGGAAAAATATGGGGTTTGCATCTGCAGATAGATCATTACTTTTTGGTGGTGGTATTTCCCCCTCCTTTCCAATGTATTATACACTTTGAAATTCTTATAAAGGTGAACTCTGATTAGTCATGAGATTTTGATCTTTAGATTGCATATTCTCTCTGATTTTTTTTCTTATAACAGCTTATTACTGCAGAATTCATTTTTATAGATCTCTTTTATTTTCAAAAAGATTTATTATTTGAACATAGCACTTCATGATATCCTTACCAAAAGCGTATCTTGACTTAATTAAGATGAATTGAAAACTAATTTAGTGAAATCGGAACATTTCTGAGCAGAGACTATGGTTTAGAAATAGTTTAGAATGTTGAGTTTTTATCTTTTTTTTTCTGATGGAGACTTTTAATTATAGAACAAGGATTGTGGTTTTTAAAAATGTGTAAAATTGAAAGCTGATGAATGCTTATCACATGACTGAATACAAAATCAAGATTATTTTTTTTTTAGTAAGGTACATTGATGCTTAAAACTGTAGGGTTAGCTGTTACAAGAAGAATGACTCTGAAGAGGGCTAGTTCGTTTGTTCGCTATATTAGGTGACCTATGCTTTAGAAGCAGTTGCACAGGCTCCTGGAGAGCCACATCAAGGAGTTCATTTGGGAAATCAGGTTATTTACAAGTTGCTAATGCCTCTAGCATAAATGTTGAAGTGCTACATAATAGATTTGTAGGTGCCTCAGTCACTGACTGTGTTCTGTTTCTTACCACCTGAAGATGATCATCGTCCAATGTAGTTGGAGAGGTGTTAGACCATTACTGCCCCAGGTCTTTTATTCGTTGTTTTGCTGTACCTCATTACCCCTCTGTTGAGAAGGCTGAAGCAAAGGTTTGCTTGTGCCACAGAGCCAAGTTGACAGCATCCTAGTTTATGCCAATATAAAGGTGGAATAACCTAATACAACTTGGTGTGAACCAGACCAACTGAGAACAGATACTTCCATTCCACTCCCTATGCTGTAATCAGAAATATCCAGCAGAGAGGCAGCAGAGCCAGATAAACTGCAGTAACATTTCAAGTCTCCAGAGCAAGACTTGCCAGACAGTCTGTCAGAGCCTTTGGGCTTCTTAGGTTTAGGAATGGGATTATCTTGGAAGGACAGTAAAGCTTCCAAGGAAAGCAGTGTGGAAATTTTCTAAGTTAACCCTTCAGCTTCTGACCTGTGGCCTTTGTGAAAGCTCTCTTTAGTCTTTCAAGAGTAATTTCCGCAACATAGATCCTTGGATTCTGTTTTTTTGTAGAAAATTTTGCAGCTCCTTCCAGAAAGGATTCATCAGAGGTGGCAATTTCATAGTATTGGTGAGTTAATTTTCTTTCTTTTTTTTAATTTTATATTTTATTAGCAGCTATTATTAGTTTGTACTACTCATTTCCTTAACCTCTAAGTGGCATAAAAGGGATTATGGTCTTGAAACTCTTACAAACTAGGGGAAGGAAAAAAAAAAAAAGAAAAAGAAAACAAACAAAAAAACCTCATCAAAGTGAAGAATGGTCTTCTAGGTAGAATTAAATCTGGGAGTCTGGAAATAGAACAGTGACTGAGAAAGAACAAAGAACAAGGTGGAAAGTAGCTCTGTAATTTTATTTTTTTCCTAACTTTTTCTCCATAATAAATTTCAAAATTGAGACAAGGTCTGTATTTGTGAATGGGGAATGATGGTACTGTGCGTATTAATGACTTGAGAATCATCTACTTTTAATGTACACATCCCAAAAATTCCTTGGGGAAAGTTGCGAGTTATGTGGAAGCTATGAAAGGTGATCTTTTTTTTTTTTCCTTCTGGCATTGAGAGAATTGCCTGAGGGTATCAAGTTCACCAAGATTAAATTGGAGAATGCCAAGGACTTGTTCAAAAGTAACTATCAAGTCTGACCGAGAACTCTGACATCTTAATAAAGAAAGAATAAATGAACAAATAAACAAACAATTACAATTTTTTCCCTTCTTCTTAGGGTTGATTTTAAAGAAGCTTCTTCACACTGGAAACTCATTAAAGGTATTGGAAAAAGTTGCATACTACTTTTTTCTAAAATACTTAGAAATACAAATAGATGTATTAAAAATACAAATAAGGGTGAATTTTTATAGTTAAAGCACTAGAAAAAGAACCAGATTGTGATTTGTGTGTCATGAAAGAATGACTTCCAATCATCAGCTTTACCTCAGTAGAACTACTCCCAGTAGTAATGTGTTTAGGTAAAGTAGCCAAGTTAAGAATGTGTGCAAATTGAAGGATTTTGCATTAAAGTAGAAGCAAGCCTTAACCATTCATTATTAGGGGCAAGGAAATAGGTTTTGGAGCTCATGCTGTCTTGGAAGTGGAAGATTATCTACACCAAAGAGACCTATTGATGGGTGGTGTAAAAATGGTTGATTGTGAGACAGAAGTCACTGAAGTGTAATGTAGTTTTGGTACACAGCAAGCAACCATGCTGCTCCTATAAACCACCTGCAGGCTTGACTGGTGCTGAAATTCTCCAGTGTGAGAGCCAGGAGGGGACTTCTCTAGAACTCCATCACCTTTCTTGAAGAAAAAATGGGAGAGGGTAGAATGGGTCCTTCTGTTGCAAAAAGCTCACTGTGTTGTTATAATTCACAAACACATTTAGAAATTTTCTTGTGGTCTTTGTATTTTGTGAAAAATTCACATGGCATCTTGCAGTGCTGTAGTCAAGCAAGTGACTAGACACATGTTGGTTTTCTTCCTCTTCTTTCAGACAAAACCCTATGAAAGAGATTCTGTCAGGAAAGCAACAGTGAAGGTGCCAAGGTTGTCCTTGCATTTCAGCAGGAACAGCAGATGTGCTAGCTTGGCTGCGCTGGTTGCTGGTGGTCATACTGTCTGTCTATTCTTACCTTTTCTACTAATCCCCTTCTCCTTCTCCCTCCAGGACAAAGGAAAATGCTTTTGTATATTCTGGGACAAGTTAATTCATTCTGTTTTCTTCCTTTAAGATACGGCGAGAGGGAGTGCGCCTCTTTCTTCTGTGGATGCAAGCACTTCAAAATAACTGTAGTAAAGAACAATTATGGATGTTTTCTTGCTTAATTCCTGGATTTTCATCACCACAGTCTGAATATGGCCCCCGAACACTAGAGAATCTTATTAACCCTCCACTTAATGTTCAGGAAAGTAAGTAATTTAGTAATATTACTCAATTCTCTACATAATTTAATTCTCAGTGTGGAAAAGGCAAGTTGAAGTAACAAAGAACTAACATACATATGCACCCAGGGAGATTATGGAGCTGTTAATGAGTTTCTTGGCAGTTTATCAGGTCTTCTTCCAATTGCAGCTTTGTCTTTTCTTGGTTTCTTTTCAGGGTGGGTTGTTTTTTGGTTTGTGGTTTTTGTTTTGTTTTTTTTTGAAGTACGATTATAGCAGCTTACCCACATAGCGGGTGAGAAATAACTGACCAATTTTATGGAATTCTTAAGAATTGCAAGCAGATGCTATATCTACTGCAAACTTGCACAGGTGGATTCTGCTTATGTTGAACATTTGCACTGGCTTTCGCCATACTCTAAGGAACAAGCTATTGTTTCTGGTGTGGCCTTTCAGAGAATGAGAGGTTGTTGGAGCAATGCATAAAGCCAAATGGTTGATCTTCCTGCTGTGTCTGTGTATGACCAGGCAATTAAAGCTGTGGTATTCTTGTGGCTTGGAGTCTTCCAGAAGAATTGGACCTTGTAAATTGCAAAACCTGAGGTCAGAAAGGTCTATATCAGTGGAAAGGCTTGAGCATTCTGAGATAAGCTTTTTATACTTTCTAGATTTTTTTAATTTTTTTTTAATGTGAAGATCATTCTCTTGACTAATCAATAGAGTGAGGATGATTTTTCTCTTAAGATGATTCTTATGACAGTCTTCCCTTTGACTGTTCACTCTAGCAGTAAGTATCGGTTACTCTGGGGAGCCTCTTGCCTCCTAACTCAATTTATTCCGGTTAATAGGATTTTAAGCTCATTTATTAATGAATTGGAATTAGGATGGGGTTGTACGTGCAAACTGTATATTCACATAAGTGTCACTAAGAAGCTGACCACTTCTTCCTCTGAACATTAAGTGCTGTTGCCATATTTTCTACCTCCACCCAATGTTTTAGAGCTGACACGAGCATTGCTTGTAGAAGCAAGCAGTGTCTCCTTGACTGGTAATTAAATTGACTGAAACATAGCAGACAAATTTTGTGGCAGGATAGCTCTGCAGACGGAAGTTTACTACATACTTCTAAGCTCTGTTTTGGTGTTAACTTGTGTTATATCTCTACAGTGGGAAAGGAGGAACAATTTAAAGGGTAGGTAGGCAGCATAGAAATGCAGGGTGCAAAGAATGAAATGCAAACATCTAACTACAGGAACAAGAGAAAAATAAACTCTGAAGCAGCTTCACTCTAGAGGCACAGGAAGGATAGAGCTAGTTAACACAAGTGTAACTGATCAGCTGCTAAAGGAAGAAAATTGTGAGAGATGTAAATAAAGATTTGGCATTTGTGCAATACAAATATATTACACTATTGTTTTCATAAATTTCAAAACAAATGGATTAAACCTTCTGGAAAAATTTGGTCTTGGCACATAGATTCCCAAGGTGCATAGAAAGAACTTACTGTCTGTTGTGTGGTGATTTATTAGCTAAAATTTCCTAATTTTCGTTAATCTGTGGGTGGATTGTTTTGCCTGTAACTGTCTCTGCTTACCCCAGTACGTATCTACCTTCATAATTTGGTAGATATTTATGCATGAGAAGAAATGGTCGAAATGTTAGATGTACTTCTTTTTTTTTGTTTGTTTTTACATAGCTCAAGTGACTATAGAGGAAATCACTCCACTTGTTCCTCCACAATCAGGAGATAAAGGACAAGAAGATTTAACAAGCTATTTCTTAGAAGCACTTTTGAAATACATGGTAATTCAGGTATGTTCTATAGTTTTCAAGCAAACAAATATGAAACAACTAACACCTGTTTGTTCATTACAAGAAGACATTTGCTAGTAGCACTGCAAATGTATATAAAAATGTTTTAAACATTCCTCCTCCTTGCCCCTCCTTCAAGCGTCCTTTGTAAAAACGAAATTCTCCTAGAAAGTCTTCACTTGATTTCTGTGTGAAGATTCAAAGATCTGTTACCACAGCTTCTTGCATCAGATTGCAGCATGGAGAAAAAACAAGGCTTGTCAGTTACTTCCAGCAATGCTGATACCACCTCCCTTTCCTTTTTCACCTCCCCCTCCTCGTCCTGTTGCCTTCAACCCATGGAAGGATCAACTGGGCTTGCTCCTACTGTGTGGATTTTGTGGTGGTCAGGGAACTTTGCTTTCCAAACTAAGGGGAAAGTTCTAACTGAAAGCATTGGATTTTTGTGGTATGGGCTTTTAAAGAATCCCAAACTTTTGCTGGCCTTTTTCCTAGGTTTATACTTGGTCTAGCTGACAAAATCAAACAGAAATAGGATGTCAGACTCAGTGGTTTGCAAGACTGGGAATGCCAGTGTCTGGGTTGTATTTTTTCTCCGGCAATCTTTCTGGAATTTCCATTGTTACAGTAGGTTAACCATACAGCCTCTCCATTCTTTAATGGAAATGCTCTGAGCCTACTGGAAAGCTCTGGTTAGTGCTCTGGGATATTTAGAGCGTGACACAAAGATTATGGCTTTCTAGCAAGAGTTCGTAGGGTTTTTTTGGTTGGTTGGTTGTTGTTTTGTTTTTTTTTCTGATCAACAGATATTTTCTATCTAGATTTTGCAGGGATGGTACCATGAGTCCTGTTGGCACTTTAACTGTACTTCCTGGGACTGTAGTTTTAAGAGACTTGTAAACTCAGGCATAATACAGTATCCTGCACAGAGAAATTTTGGGAATACTGCTACAGCTGAGAAAGTGAACCTCTTCAAAACAGACACAATGGGAAACAATACATATTTGGAATACTTCAGATCTGACAAAGCTGAGGAGCTAGGTTCTGCTTGAAAATAGTTGTACTGCTGAGATTACACTCATCTAGTGGTATTGATATGTGAACACCAGGTAATAAGATCTTGCAGATCCCAAGCTACCTAAAGGGCAGGTTATGGACCTGAACTGTGCATAGAAAATGAAGACTTGAATGAGTATCTGGTCCATGGTGTGCAACTCAGGCACACGCTATGTCCTTCCCTTCATACTTTGACACTTTCATAATCTCAGCCACTACTTAAAATGCCTAGGACAGAGCGTAGCAAGAGGTCCTATCAAAAACTATGGCTTAGCTATTGTGTTTTATGTAACATGGTCAATGTAAATCGAAACATTTCATGGCTTCCCTTTATCTATCTTACCCTGTGAGCTTGCAGTGCTGGAATAATTTGCAACCTCAATTTGTTGCTTCCAGCATCTCCCAGTTTGAATGGAGGCCATCGTATTTGTGATTTGTAGGGTAAGCTTAATGATGACTGTTCACTTTGAATATAAATACCTCTGAAATTCTTGAAGATAACTGCTCTTTCTGTAATAAATTGGTAGTATTATATTTAAATGTAGATAAGTCATTGAGACAGGTGTTACAGAACTTGCTCACTATGTGAATGCTAAAGTCTTTTGCTGAAGTCTCTTTAGAGGGACTGATAATTTCGAGCTGAATAGCTACTGCTTTGGTATTAAGTTCTTCTAAAGGACTTTGTGTTGCTAATTTGTACATATTAGTCACTCATTCTATGTAATCATTTTGGAGGATATACATATGTAGGTATATTCCCTTCTACAGGCCTATTGTGCTGAAAATAGATCATGATAGAACTGTGGACTTTGAGTAAGGAATAAAGGAGGGGGGGAAAAGGGGAAAAAACCCAAACAAACTGGGGGGTGGAGAAGGGGGAGCAAAAGCCAAGCTTCCTTTATTTTATTTATGGTAGACTTTGCAGATTACTTAGCTCTGCAGGCAGATGGATTCTTCAGGACAAAGATGGAAACTGCATGTTGGGTTTATTATTAAGGAGAACTTACCGTGCTTTTCAATAGGAAAACATTTCATAATGGGGAGGCCTTGGCATTCATGATCTATGAAAGTAGATTTGTGTAATTCAACTTTAAAGTTGTATCTTCTGCTGCTTGTGGTAGACAGATTTGTTTGTTTCATATTACCAACTGCACCAATGAATCCAAGTACCTATTATAATGAGTATACAGACACTTGCTAGTCAAAATGTCTTAAAAGAAATTGTCAAATAAATGTTCAGAATAACATGGGTCCTTTTCTTATGAAACATTTTGAAATAAAAAACCAGCTTTATTAAAAACAGTCATTTTGGGTTTACTCCCTGACTTGGCAAGACGACCATAAAAGCAGCCGTATTTCTATTGGTTTTGGTATTTGATGTTATTCAAGTTCATTTTGAAGCAACATTTTGGAAGAGAACAGTCTTTGTTTTATTGACACGTCCTGGCTGGTTTCTGTTGCATCTTTCTAAAAGTGTTTATTAAAATGCATGTGATTCTGTTCCAAAGAAATAACTTGTAAAGAAGACATTTCATCAGTCCTCCTTCTGTTCTGCTTCTACATGTTTACTTTATCCAACTTCTTTTTTTAAGGTTAAGAGTTTAGAATGGAAGAGCAAGGAAAACCAGGAAAAGGGATTTTCATTTTTATTCTCAAATTTCAAGAAGTACTACTTACCTTCTATTTTTCCAAACATCTGTAAGGAGACCAGCTTGTATAACCCTATACTTGGTAAGTGTTAACACAGCTGATAAAATCACTACATTTTTCTCTAACAGGGAGTATAGCAAAGCAGTTCTTTGCTTGAGTCATGTTGCCCATAAGGAACATTTTCATAACAATTACTTTCGGATAGAACATGCTATGGTTCCTGTTCATGGTTTTCAGTTCTCTGTTCATGGAGGCATCTGACCCTTTCATTAGAGTCAATCTTGCTATACTAATGTGATTCAGGTAAATTAAATGTCCTTGTAAAACAGTTCTTTAATGTGACCTCTGTTGTTGATTTGAGTTGTGCTCTGAAGAGAAACTACTGCTGCTGAGATAGTAGGTGTTAGTATGCTGTTCTTGGGGGATGTTGACTCTGTCTGTACAGAATCATAGTGTTTGGATCATACAGTGCTTGCTCATAGTTGAGACAGGGAAAAGTTAGTTATGTTTTTGTGTCAGCTGTATTTTGTCAAGAGCTTGCAGTAGAAAGATGAAGCTAGGGTTTAACACTATCTTTAAGGCTGATGCTGCTAAAATATATCTTTCCTTATACAGAGCGAATTTTTAGGTGTTTGCTAAGCAAACCTAACTAGAGTTTTGCTCATAGGTTTTTAGGGTGTTCTAAACTAGAACGTTGTTTGCAAATCTTGATTTTGCTAGCTCAGGTTTGCATGCACCCATGCACTTGTTGGTTGTAAGCTAACAGAGTTCAAGACTTGTTTGCAAAGCAATACCATGTACACAGGCATTAAGCTGCCATTTAATTACTTGAATAATACGGACACCTCACTGCTCCTCTTACCTGTTGAAGCCTCATCTCACAAGGATTAGTAGTGATCTCCAGACACAACTTTCATGTTCTAAAATCAAGCTGTTGGGGAAGTTTGTTTAAAAGGTCTTGGTTTCTGCCAGTCCATGCACATGTATTTGGATTGTGGATTTCTTCAGAGATGGATGTTTCAAAACCATGTTCTTCTGGGAAAGACAAACAGTGGACCTTCTTATCTAGGGCAGAAGAAACAGTACTAAATCCAGCCATAAGCAACAGTAGAACAAGAGTTGTGTGAAGATATTGAAGAGGTTCAGTGATGAAATAACTACAAGAGGCATGGTAAGCAATGCTAAGAAAGCAAACCTACTGCTGCTTGATGTCCTTGAACAAGAAATGTGGAAATGATATTTTCTTTTCTGTGAAGACCTTGATTGAATCTTCCATAGAAGTGTTACCATAGTCCTCTTTTTTTTCTGTGAACCATGAAAAGAAACTTGCAAGGCTTTAGTAAAGTAGAGGACAGTAGAGAACAAGAAGAAAAAATGGGCACAGATCTTCAAAAGTACTGTTAGTGCCTTAAACTGTGCAAAGTCGGCAACAATTATCAGGATTTTTGGGAAGAATACAGTAACAAAAGCACCAGAAACACTGGTAAGTAGAATAGTCTTTTCTCCTCTAAAAATTTCTTCTCTGACATGGGTCTTCCCCTCCATTTGGAAACAATCCTAGTCCTGTTCTGAACAAACCTGACAGCATTTAGGCAGAAAACAGGGCAAACTTGGGCACTGAGCCTACTGCTAAAAACAGTTCTTATGCTACTGGTGTAATGTTTAATTTAGGAGAAGTCATGAGCTGCAGATCAAAACAGTAGTTTTACTAAGTCAACATTGATACAAGGCTTTACTGAAGATAGTATATTGGATTGAGATTTTTTTTTTTCTTCCTTGTCAAGGCAGATTTTCAGATAAATATATTGGTTACAGGAACAAGCTCCGTGCATTCCAGTTACAAGAAGCTAGTATTGTGCCTACTCCAAATTCTGGCTTGAGTATTACAGGCTTAGAAGAGCAATACAGGCTTAGGAGGGTCCATGAGATTGGGGTTTTTGTCTTATTTTGAGTGTTTAACATCTGTTTAGATTCTGTAAAGATAGTCTTTAGAAACTGTTTAGTAAGAATTACAGTTACGGCAGGAAGATTCCGGGGGCATTGTTTCTTCCATTGTAGTCAATGTACCTTTCTGTGACATTTCCAAGCCATTTTGACAGGCTCCTTCCTTTACAGGGAAACAATAAAGTGGGCTGTCCTACAGCTCTGCAGCTCTTCATTCCTTCTGAACTCTTTATTGCCTTAAAAAGCAAGCATGGTCAAAATTACAAGTGTCCACCCTTGTAACTGTGGTTTTGCCAGCCTTTTCATAGTCTACCCTGTGTATGTCTTCCACCATGTACGGGTTCCTGCCCTTTTTGGCACCAGCTCCCATCAAGTTCCTAGAGGGTGAAGGGTGGGGGGTGAGAAAGCCCAAAACAAAACACAAAGGAAAAGGGAGAAGGGAATATTTCTTCTTGTACTATTTGAGAAAATCCAACAAGCTTCTGTTTTCTTTGGTTTTATGTCAGTGTCCTCATCTGGAGCCTTGACACCTACTGCCAAGATGGACAGAAATGTGAAAATACAAGAAATGACTGAAGTAGGATACATTTGAGAAGCAGCTGCAGCACATAATACAGTTGAGGGGGAATAGAGAGAGATGATGTTCTAAGAGGATATCATGAAACTACAGAAGGAGACGTTGTGCTGCAAAGACATGTTTACTGCATGTCTACTGAATGTCTTCTCCTTTTGAAAATAATGCTAGTATTGCAGCTTCATGCCCTGCTGAATGCTAATAGATACCAGAGAGAAATGATTTTTACATCTTTAAATATTGTGCTACCAGGCATTTGCTGCTTTTTTCACTCATTGTGCTATTAGACATGCTTCTGTTTAAGAGATATTAATTTTTAATTTTCTTACTAACCTGCTGCTTTCCACAGAATGAAAACAATGTACTGGTTTTTATTTGTAGTAAATAAACTCTTTGTAAGCTTCTAAAGAAGTATTCTGTGCATTTGTTACTCACTTAGGTGGATGGTGTGCAAGAGTTGTAGTTTCCTCTAAAAATAATGCTTCCATTGAAAATATTGAATGTAACTTCAAAGTCTGTTCTGGAAATATTCCACAGTTTAGCAGCATTGTGATGAGTTTATCACTACTTTTGTATGTGACTGTTGAAATGATATGGAGATATAACCATCCTGGATATCCTCTATGCTGGTGCTGAATGTTGTGTTCTGTATTTGTATCGTTAACAAGGAAACCTTTACAGCAGTCTGGCAGGTAATATTCGCTTCAAATGCCTTGAAGTATATATGGCTGTCATAAGTTAATTGCCTAGATAGTAGCTGAGTATATCTTCACTGCTATCCAGATTTGTTTCTCCTGGATTGTGATACCATAACCTGGCAGAAGTTATCATGGATCCCTTAAAACAACTCTTGGCCTTGCATTAGGAAGGTACAGTCAGGGAACAACTTGATATTCTTCAGCGTGACTACTTTACATCTTTGACTCCTATCATTAGTATCTTTGAACTGCTTTCTGGTCTATAAAACCATGGAATCTATCTCTTACTCTTGTACCACAAGCTATAGAAGAGTTGAGACAGTACTGAAATACCATCTCTGTCCTATCTATGCCCCTGCATGCCTGGATAGGACTGTAATTCTCTGTGCCGCCTCCTTTTTGTTTGTTGGTTTTTTAGGGGTCTTTTTTGTGTGTAGTCACCAGATGAAAATCATGATACTGAAGCACCAGCAGCAGAGTATGTTCTGACAGCACATGTTATAATCAGTTCTCAGACAAATTTTCATCTACTTTTTTGTTTTGGAGCAGATCTCATACTTGCCCTTCTTGGAATAGGAATGGAGTTGGCACACCAACCCCAGAGAAATGTCATTTGCACCTGAAAGTTTCATAGGTGCTTCAGATTGATGACTGATATTGCAGAACTGTTCTGCACCCTGTCTTGGGTTGTGAAACCCAGAAATGACATTTTGCAGTGTTGAGTTGACTGATACATGGCTAGAATTGAACTGGGCTGTTGATACTTGTCCCTTCAGAAATGTGCAATGTGCATTATGCACAATTTAAAAACTGTCCGCATCCTCCTGCCCTTCCCCCCCACTCCCCAATCTTTGTAACATTTTTACCATCCACATTGAGTTATTATGGACTGTCACTTTTTTCTGAAGCAGACTCAGCAATACCGATGACACTGTCAGTATCTTTGTCACTAGCACAGCAGAGAACCAGAAGAGCTACAGTTCTGAACTGTCATGTAGAACATGGGATGGAGAAAATGGAATTGGAGGTTATAGGCCCTAGATAACCACATTTTCTGCCAGTTGGCTTGCCACTGGGCAGCATTCATTACATTCCCTGCAATCCAGAACAGGAGCTTTTGCCACAGAGTCATCTTTCAGTTAAGTCATAGGAAATTGCATGTGCCCTTGCTCTGGCAGCAAAGTCCAGCAGAATCAGCTAGTGCAGATGTGGCATTAGATGAAGCAGTGAAACTCATGTGGCTTTGGAGCAGGCTGTTAGAATGCAGTTTGGAATTAAAGCTCTCCCATTGTAGCCATGGTTAGATGTTGTGATCTGCATCAGCAAAGGACTGATGTTCAATAATTATATTGCTTTATTGTGGGTTGTTGCAGACCAACATAGAGATCTTTCTAGGGATGCATTAGGAAATGTGGTAATTCCTTGCATCTGAACTGCATCTGCTTTTACCAGTGGGTTTGAAAGTAGGGGATAAGTGACATATAGGACTCAAAGATTGTTGCTTAGTAACTTAAGCCGCTATAAACACTTCTTAAAAATTAAGGAATCTGCCAATGTTTTAATTCTATATGAAAGTAGTTTTCTGGTACAGGCCATATTCTAGTCTAGTTAACACTTATTTTGCTACTTAGAACTCCTTTGTAGTTTTCAATGAAAGTGTGAAGCTGTGAGTTTGCTGAAGTTAATCTTTAGATATTGAGTATAGCATGTAGCTTTAAAAAAGCTGAAAACAATGAAAAGAAATGTGTTTACATGTTTAGAAAAAAAGTTCAAGCAAGAATGTAAGGCTATACTAATATAATTCAGATAAAAAAATTAAAGGTTTTGCATAACAGGAACGAGTTGCTGTCTGTTGGACCAACAATATTGTCTCTGTCCAGGAGAAGATCGCAGGCTTTTGAAGTCTTACATTTTTATAGTCTAGTTTTGAAATTTTCTCTGTCACATCTGTTTTGGCACATCTTGGGATGAATTGTGCAACAGTGAATATGAAAAAAGAGGGCCTCTGAAAGTTCATGTGTATTATTTATAGGTTTAGGATTTTTTTCCTATATTAGAGTTTTTTGTCTGCACATACTTTTTAAGATCATGTGTTTTCTTACAGATATACCGCAAATGAGACCAAAGCCACACTATGTAATGATTAAGAAAGATGCTGAAACCAATGAGGCAATATATTGCACAAAGGAACCTTTTATTAAGGCTCGTGTTATTGTCATTCGATGGTTGGTGTCTTTCTGGCTTGAGCCAAAACCTCATACAGGACCTCATATTCCTGGGATGGAAGGTGAAAATGTGCCAAAGAGTATTCAGGTAAAACCAAATATACAAAAAAGTATTTGTTTTCATGTTTTTCTCTTAATTGTTATGTTTGTAGTGTGCATTCCTTCGATAATTCTAACTACTGAAGAATTTTTTAAAAAGGAATTTTTAAACAAATTTTCTGCTTATGAATTTACTTTAGAAGAACTTTCTATGCTTTTTTTTTCAAATTCTGCTACTTTGTTTTTAATTAAATAGAGACAAGCCTTGAAATGCAGTGAATCCTATTTTTTTCTTTCCCCCCTGAATTATTTTATACTGTTTTAAATTTAATTGTTGTATAGCTTAAATTGTACTGTTCAATTGTACTAAAAATGAACTATGAACTATTCTTTAATTTTTGTTTCAGAGAGCAGCTGCTAGCATGGCTTCAAGGGAGGACAGCAAAAATGACAGTACTGATAAGCAGGATAGAAATGCAGAGCCAGAACAATCTCATTCTAATACAAGTACTCTAACAGAGAGAGAACCAAGTTCTTCCAGCCTCTGCAGTATTGATGAAGAGCATTTAACTGATATTGAAATTGTTCGAAAAGTCTTTTCTTCTAAAAGAAGCAATGTTAATTTTCTAACTGAGATTTTTCGACAGGTAAAGAACCCTCTGTAGAATGCAAGTCTTGATTATGATATTGTAAATGATCATTATGTCATGGTTTCCTTTCAAGAGCATTTGCTAAGCAGAAGATTATATAAATCTACAGTGTTTTTTCGTCATCTTGCCTTTAAGGTTTAAGAATTGAAAAGTTAAAATTCTGAAATGTTTTCTGTGTAGAGTATCCCCTCTACTCTGCTCTTCTGAGACCCCACCTGGAGTACTGTGTCCAGTTCTGGGGTCCCCAGCATAAGAAGGATATGAAGCTGTTGGAGCGAGTCCAGAGGAGGGCCACAAAGATGATCAGAGGGTTTGAGCACCTCTCCTATGAAGACAGGCTGAGAGAGTTGGGGTTGTTCAGCCTGGGGGAAGAGAAGGCTTTGGGGAGACCTCATAGCAGCCTTCCACTACCTGAAGGGGGGGGGGCTACAGGAAAACTGGAGAGGGACTTTTTACATGGAGTGATAGGACAAGAGGGAATGGGTTCAAACTAAAGGAAGGTAGATTTAGATTGGAAATTCGGAAGAAGTCCTTTCCTGTGAGGGTGGTGAGGCACTGGCACAGGTTACCCAGGGAGGTTGTGGATTCCCCCCTTCCTGGCAGTGTTCAAGGCCAGGTTGGAAGGGACTTTGAGCAGCCTGGTCTAGTGGGAGGTGTCCCTGCCCGTGACAGGGGGATTGGAACTAGATGATCTGTAAGGTCTCATTCAACCCAAACCATTCTATGATTCTATTCCTGGTTCCTCATTTTTCTAACAACCAGTTATTTTTAATAACCAGTTTGACAACATTTAGCTTGGACTTTATAGTTCCCCACAGACAAGAATGTTTGATCTTTTCATACATCAACTCTGTAGCTATTAGCTACACCAAGCAGATTAAAATAAGCCTCCTGTGGGAGTCTGCAGCTGTTAAAGAGCTGTTTCATGAGGAACTGAATGTCCTTACCTTGATAGTGTTCATTAGAAGAGAGGGACAGATGGCTATAGAAGATAACAGCTTCTGCTTCTGACTTTACTGCAACCAGAAATGTTAGCTGAGCATACTCAAAATAGTGTTTGTCAACTGGAAACTATTAAACAAATTTAAACTGAGAACAGGCCAGAATATGGAATCTTTATTTATAATGTGAAAGTACGTAACTTTGAGTTTGATGTGAGAGAATAGAAGAAGGTGGACTTCCTTTATACCCCATGCTATAGATCAAAAGTTGAAGAGGTTTTTCTGAGTAATAATACAGAAAAATATACTAAGTTTCAATTGAAATGCATGATACTAATTACTGAAATGCAGATACTAATACTGCTTTAAACAGCAGAAAATGAAACATTTTAAAACTCTGGTATATATGAATGAAATCGATATTTTCAAATGAGGCAGATAAATGTTAGAAGCTTATCCACATTCAGTGTGTTTGAAAAGCTGAAGGAGATTACTGAAGGCTATAACGGAGTTACCTGAATTCCGCTATTGCTCAAGGGTTTACAGAGTCTGAGACATTGAATGTAGAGTCCAAATTATTGATGGCCTATTTAGAAACTGCCTCCCCCCCAAGTGAAAGGATCACCCAAGGCAATTTTCTTTGTTCTTCTCACAAGGCACTTCATGAGTTATGTATATTATTTGACTTCCATGTGTGGCTCTGATATCTCATTGAATTCATTGTTTGGCCAGAAGTTTTCAGTGTAAGTTCTT
Source organism: Aegotheles bennettii (assembly GCA_013398125.1). Taxonomy (NCBI): domain Eukaryota; kingdom Metazoa; phylum Chordata; class Aves; order Caprimulgiformes; family Aegothelidae; genus Aegotheles; species Aegotheles bennettii. The sequence goes on from VZRW01005059.1 coordinate 288,958, forward strand.
TTCTAATATGCCAGATGTCTGTGGTGTTCCTAAAACATTAGGGCTAAGTTATTGCAGTCAGGAGGAGATTTCAGTTGTACTGACTGGTGAGAAATTTGTAGAAAAAATGTTTTATGCATTTTGTACTCCGGGATACAAAAGATATATATGGGCTTGGAGAAGACTGTTAAACTTGATAGCTGATAATGTGTGACTGATGAACTTGTCAGGTGAATTCTGTAATACACAGCAAAATTTTTAGTGCGATACTGGTATGAAATGTCTATTTCCAGAGAGAGAACGTACTGCTTGTCTCAGGTGAGCACGCCGTAAAGACATGGGCAATGAGTTTTCAACATTCATTCCATGGACTCCATAAGACCATGTGTTAGTGTAGTTTATCTGTTCTTTTTTAAATACGATTAGGTCATCATGATCTTTGGTAAATGTATTTATAGTTAGTTAAAACCTAAGTAATGTTAAAAGTTTCTGATCTGTGACTGGTTGTTACCGGCACAGCAGATACAGAAAAATTCCTGAAGAGGGCACTGGTCAGCCATCACACTGACTCAAATGCACTATTTTTTTGAAACAATAATTCTGAAGTCTTTTCAGAGAGTCATTTGTTTTAAGGATACTGATTTGTTAAATCTCATTTAGCTAGAAATAAGGTATATGGCTATCAGTAATGTGTGTAATTTTAATTTTTCTTAGTCGTTTAGAATTGATCTAACACTACTTTTCTAAATCCTCTGCATGGAAGATGCAATTAAAACTTCTGCTCATTTGTTTTGCATACTTTTGATGAGTGTTTGGCTCTTAATTTTAGCAGGTCGGGTGTTGAGTAAATAAGCCTGTATGGTTTCTCACGTCTCTCTCTTTGACAATGAAGTTTTTGAAGTACTTTCTTGACAAGTTTTCTTGTTAAAACATTTTTTCATGCTTTCAGCTTACAGAAGAAAGCAAACATTTAGGTTTAGGAGTAATTATTTGTTAAGATCCTACAGTAGTTGTATTTTTTTCCCCTTATTCCTTAGAACCTGTACATTATAGAACCAAACTTGATTTTAAGTATTGTAATTGGTTTTTTGTTTTTTTCCTTTTCTACTCTTAGGCATTTCTGTTGCCGATATGTGAAGCAGCTGCCATGAGGAAAGTGGTAAAGGTGTATCAGGAATGGATTCAGCAAGAAGACAAGCCTTTATTTATGAAAGAACCTGAAGAAATAATGCAGTGCACAACTGTAGATTGTGATGAAAATGTTGAGCACAATTCATCAGAGAAAGCAAAAGAAAGAGAAGAGGTAAAATATTGTTGCTTAGTATTTGTGCATCTTTCTGATATGCTAGTGCACAGAAGTGGCCTTCTCAACAGATTATATGTGGTTTAATTTGATGACAGAGCATCTGTTGGGAAAATCAATAGTAATTAAACAGTGCATGAATGGACTATCAATTTGATCTGTTATCTGTAGATTTTTAATGTTGTTAGTTCAATTTAAAATTTCGTATAGTTTTATGAACTATTCTCAAGATGTGGATTATACAGTTTGCCAACCTTCAGCTGTGTAAAAATTGCATAGAAATAAAAGGATGAGGAAAATAGTAGTTATTTCATCCAGATACTTTGAAGTAATTGCTACAAACTAACTTAAATTATAGTTTTGTCTTTAAGATGCATCTTAAACATCTGTCTACTGTTGTTTATTATTTGTTATCTATTACATCCTTTTTCCTTTAATATAAAACTAAAATACCTGTGTACAAATCTATGGGATTTTAAGAAAAAGTATTTTTCAGGAAAAAGGAATGAACTCTAGTCATGTTAGAAATTCAAACTGGGCAAGAAATGGCTGTTATGAAGACACTTTGCATAAAATGTCCGAAATTGACACTGAAGAGCAAAACGTACGAGCTGGAGTGCAGTCAGTATTGCAGGTATGAAATACACTGGATATCCAATTTTTATCCTAATAATAAAACTTGTTATCAGTGCATAAAGAGTGGAATATAATGCAAAGCTCCTACAAGGGAATCTGATGCTTCTACAAAGCATCTCTGAAACTTAAAAATTCTTTTAGATTTTAAAAGTATGATGATAAATAGTGTTAGAATAATGACAGTGGTTCACTATGTCTTTATTGACCTTACATAGGACAATGTATAAACAAGTGTCAAATAACACAGTAAAAAAATCTTTTAATTTTGCATCAGTACGTGCGTTCTGCTCTGCCTTGTATCACAGAAAAAATAATTCTCATTTGAGTGCCATATGTTCAAGTTATTCTAAGCGTTTATTGAAAATGTTTAGAAGCTTTTTTCTTTTAATGTACTGATCACCACGCACAAAACGTGCAAACCCATGGTTTTCCAAATCAGTATAAGATGTAGAGGGATATTTTTTCATCTTTATCTGAGTTACAGATTGGATGAGTACGTAAGTGTTTGAGAAATATGATGAGGCACCGCAGCTCTACTTCAGTGATATGCTTAAGGAATGGGAGAATTGCAGAACTTCCCTAATAGAAGTTTTCTCACTGCTTCTAGGAAATGCGGCAGGGTAGAAATTATGTTTAATTTCAAATGTTCAGCAAAATGCTTTGCTGAAGTTGAGGATATAGAAAATAAAGTGTGTATAATTTGAGGGTCTTTGAAATGCTCCTAAGGTCATATAAAATGTGTGCATTTTATGTATAATATGTGCATGCATATGACACTTGCCTCTGTAATATTCTTTTATCCAGAAGAAAATTGATTCTGAACAAAATAAAATAGACATGTGCATTTGCTACTCCATCGTGTGCACTTTTACCGTGGGTGGCCATACTAATTAAAACTCATTATTTCCATTATTGAATGATTTCCTGAATAGGGTTTCCTATTGTGCTGTGCACTGTTATATATAGAAATAAACTTTGTAATCGAAATCACTTTTACATTCAAATATGTTAGAATAATTTAAGCTTCATAATCTTTGCATGCAGTGACTATTTAGAGTATGAAGTACTTCTGAGAAAAGAAACAGTGAAGTATCTTTATGTGTTTCACAGAATCACAGAGTAGCTTGAGTTGGAAGGGACCTTAAAGGTCATCTAATCCAACTCCCCTGCCATGGGCAGGGACATCCTCCACTAGACCATGTTGCTCAGGGTCCCATCTAACCTGACCTTGAACGTCTCCAGGGATGGGGAATCTACCACCTCTCTGGGCAACCTGTTCCAGTGTTTTACCACCCTCATGGTGAAAAACTTCCTTATATCTAACCTAAACCTACCCTCCTTTGGTTTAAAACCATTTCTCCTTGTCCTATCACAAGAGTCTCTGCTAATAAGCCTGTCCCCATCTTTCTTATAGGCTCCCTTTGGGTATTGAAAGGAGGCAATGAGGTCTCCTCAGAGCCTTTTCTTCTCCAGGCTGAACAGCCCTAACTCTCTCAGTCTTTCATCACAGGACAGGTGTTCCAGGCCTCTGGTCATTTTTGTGGCCTTTCCCTGGACTTCTTCTAACAGGTTCATGTCCTTCCTGTGCTGAGGGCTCCAGAACTGGATGCAACACTCCAGGAGGGGTCTTACCAGAGCAGAGTAGAGGGGCAGAATCACCTCCGTCAAACTGCTGGCCACGCCTCTTTTGATGCAGCCCAGGATACGGTTGGCCTTCTGGGCTGCGAGGGCACATTGCTGGCTCATGTTCAGCCTTTCATCTTCTCAGCAGGGCTGCTTTCAATACCTTGATGCCCCAGCCAGTACTGATACTGAGGGTTGCCCTGACCTGTGTGCAGGACCTTGCACTTCTCCTGGCTGAACCTCATGAGGTTCCCTTGGGCCCACTTCTTGAGCTTGTCTAGGTCCCTCTGTATGGCATCCTGTCCTGCAGGTGTGTCAACTGCACCACTCAGCTTGGTGTTGTCCTCAAACTTCCTGAGGGTGCACTCTTTCCCACTGTCTTATGTCATTGTGTCAAGATACTAAACAGTACCGGCCCGAATACATACCCCTTGGGGACACCACTTCTCACTGATGCTCATTGAGATATTGAGCCATTTGCAGTGTACTAGTAAGGTTTACACATCTGAGAATGTCTGGGAAATTCTTCATGTTGAAATTTTTTAGACAAAGGTTCATTTGACCAGCAAATACATTTTTTACCCTGAAACAGATTAAAGACATCATTCTAACCCAGTACCATGTCTGCATTTGAGTTTTCCTGACCACATTTGACTTTTTCTATGAATCAAGAATCTAAGACTTGTCTTGAGTTTTCTTCCCATTTAATTCTTACATACACTTATTTCTAGGCACTTAGAGTAGGGTAGATTCATCAGTTGAGGCTAGTAACTGTAAATAATAGTTTTTAATTATTAAAATCCAAAGCTCTCAGTAGAGGGAAATTGCAACTGTAGAGCCAATGAGTTCCTGTGCATGTGGATTAAGAAAGACGAATGAAAAGTAATTGGAAATCTATGGCTCACTGTGATTCAAATACCTCCTAAACTTACATAAGAAATACAACAATACTTCAGAAGTAGCACATGTGACTCCTACAGTGTACTTTGCCTACTTTGTTTTCATAATTTTCATCCTGAAAGCCCTAATTCACTGTCCACTGAAGTCAGCCACATTGGAGAAGGTGCCATGTTTCCTGCTGTTGGTAAGCCACAGTGGGATGAATGCCTTGTTTCCCAGACCATAATACAGGCCTTGTCATGCTGAAGCACACAATGTGTATGAGGACTATTTCAAGTAGTTTAGCATATGTTGAAATAGTCACTGGCTCACAGGTGGAACTTTTGGGCAGTGGACTTCTTCACTGGGACATTTTTGTCCATCATATTAAAATAATTGTATTAAGTAGTTTGTTGTACCATCTGTCTATGAGAGCAAAAATAAACAAATATTTTTTGTAGAAAGAAATGGGAAAATACCAGTCTTACTGTTGCTTTATCATCACATCAAGCTAACTTATATTTAAATATATACTTCTGAGTGCATATGCAGCCTTTTCTGTTAATCATAGATTCTTCTCTTCCTGGTTACTATCAGCTGAATTGCTGAAAACATCAAAGTGCTTCAAGCTCATAACATCCACCTTTTCTACTTACAGGTTTTTATAATTAATTCTTCAAATATATTCTTTCTTGAACCTGCAAATGAAGTTAAAGCTCTGCTGGATGAACACACTGATATGTGTAAACGCATTCTTAATATCTACCGTCACATGGTAGTCCAAGTGACTATGGACAAGAAGACATGGTAAAATGTTAATGCTTTTATCTTAGGTTACTAGTTCACAAGATAAATGTGAAAATTTTCTTGGTAATAAACACAGTAGAGTGGTAATGACTATGCGAACCAGTTTCTCTAAATCAGTAAATAAATGTACTTGAACATCACAGATAACATACTACAGGGGAAGAGGTTATCTGCTCTGTTAAAACCAATAGTAAGCACCTAGTTAGTTTGAGGCAGCTTAGCCCTCAGTGACAAAGAAGTAAGTTAGGATATACGGACTGTTATTAAGGAGCTACTGATAACTTTTTTCCAGGGCATTCTGCTCATGTGTCAAAATGTTAAAATATGAAAACATATCTGAAGCTTCACAGCCTTATTTAAAAATAAAAATTTCTCAGATAAGCATGGATAACTTAAAATCGGATGTGGGTTGCTCTTGATCTGTAATTGTGTACAGAAGTCCATGTACTGTTTATCTGTTTTGTTTCTTTCTGGTGCTTAAGCTGCCCAGCAGGTACAAGGGACCCCACTTTCAAATCAATTTATATGATTTCCCCCTCTCCTTGAAATAGCTGTCTCAAATGAGGTAGTATTTTGCCACCATTCTCTAATGCAAGGAAGCAGTAGCAAGGGGATTTCAAATGTCTGATATAGCCAATTTTTAGCTTGACTTGCATTCAATCTGTCAATAGTATTTCCTGAACTCTGGGTAAGTAGAGCTGGCATTATATGTCATGTGAAGCTTGTCTCCTTGTGCGGAAATAAGGAGTCAGTTCAGGGCTAGCCAATGGGAAATTTGGGAGTCATAATAAAAAACAGATTTCACTAGATTAGTATTTTCTTCCTCAGTTTTACATCACTGTAAAAAAGTTGCTCCAGACTGTGATGACAAAGATTGTGCCACACAAAATAATCGATAAAGTATGTTAATGATAATTTAACATTGCCAAAACCTATCATTCAGACAACAACAACAAAAAAAGAGCATTAAAGCTCAGATTGGAAATACAATTAAAACTTTGCCATAATTTCAAGCCATTGAAGGCGATAGCACTTGGAATCACCTGGCAGAAGATTTTAGAGGGCAACAGAGATTCCTCACTCTGAAGTGTAAAAACAAGATTGGAGTAATTTCTCTTGAAAGAACCAAGTCAGGCTTTTTGTAATCACTATGTCCTGTTTGGAATGCGTTTGAGCAAATCAGGCTTGGTTATTATCTTTAAAAGTACGCTGATATATACAGAGGTATAACAAAATGGTAACTGTAAGTTTAATATTGTTTTGCAGGGAACAGATGCTACTTGTGCTGCTCAGGGTTACTGAATCTGTGCTAAAAATTCCACCCCAAACTTTCTTGCAGTATCAAGGAAGAAAAAACTCCACTTTAGCTGGAAGACTCGCAGGACCTCTTTTCCAGGCAATTAAACATAAATTAATTTTAATTAATTCAGCTGAATTTTGACCAAGAGATTAGCTGTAACAAACCACTGTTGGCTGGTTTGTTGTCTTAAATTGTTGATCATGTTACCCAGATAATGTGAATGGTGTGGGTTAAAGAAATGACTACATTTGTTACTTTCTGTACCTTATTTAATAACACCATGACAAAGTTTTTTGGGGTACTGGTAAATTAAAAAATTGATGTCCTTTAGTTGAGTTTGGATAATTGGCAATGTGTGTGGTTTTAGTTTGCTTCCATTGCAAAATTAGCTCAAGGCAGCACAAAATCTCCTGTGCCATGCATGCCTAACCAACTGATTTCAGATCCTTTCAAAGTTTGTAGTTGCAGATTGCTGCTGTGGTGGCTTCTCTGTAAATAGGATCTGTAAAGTCTCCACATTCTTTAGTAGGAAAAAAAAAAGGATACACAAGATAGGAATGCAATGAGAACTAATTGAGAACAGTGTTACAAAACTCCTTGGCAAAATTTGTAAGATACCAAAAGATCTTTCATGAGTCAAACCAGTTGTTCCCATGTCTTAAGTCAGAAGTCTGTGTAAACGTAACACTTGGTAATTTGTGAAAAATCTGTCTGTACTGGTGAGGAAAAAGATGTCAGGATTACACAGAAATTTCGGTGACAGTTAGAAGCTTCCTTTTAAGCAGTAACATGAATGTTGCCATCTTATGTTTGGAACCCAACTTTTCTCACTTTGTTCTTTTAGACTCTTATAGTAGCTTGGATCAAAGCAAATTTAAATGTGTACATCTCTCGAGAACTTTGGGATGACTTGCTGTCTGTAATGTCATCACTGACATATTGGGAAGAGCTGGCCACTGAGTGGTCACTGACAATGGAGACACTAACTAAAGTGTTAGCTAGAAACCTGTATAGCCTGGACCTCAGTGACCTGCCGTTGGATAAATTAAGTGAGCAGAAGCAGAAAAAACACAAAGGCAAAGGTAAGACAACACTGTATATACATAATTTGAATTTGAGCTGGGATAATAAGATGCATAATTCTACTCTAGAGATACCTAATGAGATATCTCTTATCACCTGGTAACCCAGTGTCTTTAAGGTAAAGCTGCTTTTTAGAACCACCACAAAATCCTCACATGAAGATTCAGTCCTGCAAATAGGCACATATGGAGTGTAGTTCTTAAAGGTCTGTTGAATGTAATCTAAAGTGATACACTATAGTGGGTTATGCCTTTCTTTTTTTATCAAAGCAATTAAATAGTTGATTCCCAATCATAACTTCTCGAAAGTAACAAAGATTACACATCTGGTAAAAATTAGCTAACTAGCAAGTGGCTATTGCAAGCACAGTTGGGATAGTGATGCTGAAATCCAATGACTGTTGTTTAAAGATGAAATGTAAGATGAACATAGTTTTGTTTGGGTACTAATTCATCACTAAGCCATGGTGAAGACAGGTTTTGTTGAAGTGACCTTGTTGGACTATGAATAAGGATACTTTTAATAATCCAGTTTTAAACTGATTCCTAAACAATGCAGGAAGTACTCTGTAGGACATAATTTGGGAAGAGGAGGCAGCTACTTGCTTATGATGGTACAGTTCTGGAATTGGCAAGGGACAGGAAGTCTGTCCTCCTGGGTAGAGATCTGGAGTGAGAATTGCAAAACCTTGATTCTCTTGCCAAATTAGAGACTGATTTTCTGCATGTGACAATTTGCATGAGCAATTACTTCTGTCTTTGTTTCCACATCTGTAAAACATGGGTAATGATACTGTTCTCCTTTAAAAAGTTCTTTGAGATCTAATAGTGAGAAGCAGGATTATATTTAGAGTGAGTAATAAAGATGGGGAAAAAAGTGTAATTCTGAGTCTACTTTTTAATCTCTCTGAGTTCTGATTGATGTGGTTTTCCAGTCAAACCCAAGGGAAGGTACTACCTATTAATATCCTAGAATTTGCCAATAAGAAATAATCTATGTGGATTCCCTCTCTTAAAGAGGATGTTTCTGTGGGCTGTTATTGCTAAAAACATTTCATGTGCTTCCAAATTTCTCATCTTGGGCAGAGGCATTATTCGCACTTTTGTTTTGTTCTTCTGGTATGTGACAACTGGACAAAAATACATTTCTCTGTAGTTGACCCTGAGAGGTTGTTCCAGACCATGCGTTTTAGTTTTCCCATACTATACAGCTTGCTTTTTTTTCTTGCAAAAGACACAGTTTAAGGGGAAAAAAAAGTCTGATGAGGGATAAGAATGTGTATAGTTATTTGAATATAGGCATAAAAAGCATTTTGAATCATCTGTATCACCCATGCAGAGACACATGAGAAGAGTTTGTATTAGCCTTCAGTAATAGCATTCCAGAGAAAGGTGCAGAGTTAAATCCAGCTGTGAAAGTAGTAAATATACAAGTTATGCCAAATTTCTTTGACCCTGTTCATCTGCTAATAATAATGAACATGTTGTACTAGGGCTCACTTTCCAAGAAGATGCCCTTTTAATGATTGTAATTGTTTATCCAGTATAATTTTGGATTATATGAGTTCAGTGTGCATAAGGAAGTACATTGCAAATATTCTTTAGTTCACTTTTTTTTTACATACACTTTTTTTGATAACTTCTGGTATGAGCTTTATTTACATCAATATAAATGTCAAATCTGAATTTCTTCTCTTTTCTTAATCTTAGTATAGTATTTTTTTGTGAATTTTCCAAAGAGTCTGGTTCTCTGAGCCCGTCATCCTATTTGTTTGCTTTTGCATTTCGTTTTAAAATATCTTATCATCTTTATTTCATGATCCTCAAATGTCATGAAACTATTTGGAAAAGACCCCACAATATTAATGGTCTACAATGTATGGGTTTGTATGTCTTGTCTAATAGGAACAGCAAAGGGAAAATTTCTATAATTACATATTTTATCAGGCTACAACCTTTGTAAACCAAATTTTCTTGCACTTAATTGGTCAGAAAAGAAAATCGCAATAGTTTAATAGCACCAACATTTCTGAAAAAGTTTGAGTATCCCATAATGTTAATGCTGGCTGAGTGGTTTTATATATTTAAAAACCAGTAATGAACTGTTTCACTTTTGAAATCATGCTTGCTTTGATGACATGATTTATTCTATCCAACTTTAAAACTCTTTGAAAGAACACAACTACAAATATCTGGTGATACCAGAATAGAAGTTAATGGATTTGCAATTCTATTTTTGCAGGGGTTGGACATGAATTCCCAAAATCCTCCGTTGATAAGTCCTTTTCTAGAGGCTGGAGCCGTGATCAGCCTGGACAAGCACCAATGAGACAACGCAGTGCTACTACCACTGGTTCTCCAGGAACAGAAAAGGCAAGAAGCATAGTACGGCAGAAAACAGTTGGTACGTATGTGTAAAAGCTGATATAAGTGACATTTGAGAAAGGGTAAGGAATTAATAACTGACTTTTGTAGCAGCATGGATAATTCCTTTCCACAAAAGTATACAATCTATAATAATCAGTTAAATGTGCAAATTATGCAGTCTTACGTGCTTAGAGGGTAGCTGAATAGTTTGTGGTTACTAGAATTACAATTACAGTTACTGAAAATGAAAGTAATGCAGTTGTATTAATTCTTAATGAGTTTGATCACATGTTTAATCTGGATTGGAAAAATAATACTGTGGCATGTATATGAGAGAAAAAAGCTGGAATGGTTTGAGCAATGTTATGGATACGTGGGTAACAGAAGGCTTTTGAAGTGTGTGTTTTCATAAACTGCGCACAAAATAGGCTGAGTATTTTCCAACTGTGCAAAGAAGAGTGTGAGAAATATGTGTATGTCTGCATAGTTTATAAAATGTGTTGTCTTTTACTATACCCCGAGTCTTGTATTAATGAAAGATTGGCACAGATGTGTGCAATTCTCAATTTTTGAAGTGCTGTATTTCTCAGCTTCGTTACCTGCAGATACTCTTTGCTGTGTTAGTGATGTTAAACATTACTTTAGGTGGATTGCTCAAAAGATGACTCATTTACATTCATATGATTTGCTTAGAATATTTTTGCATGAACCTGACTACAAATTTCTTCTCTCTGTTGTCTCATCTTGATGATCTCAGTGCTATCCCTCATGTGAAGGAAAATTAAACTGATTTTACTTTTTTATTTAAAAGAAGAACCTTTTAAGGAACATCTCTTGCTTTTTTACTACCTCTGTAGTAGTAGTGGCTTCAGTCATTGTGTGTTGTTGCTTTGCTGTTACTTCTTGGAAGCTGGTACATTCTGACACAGTTTTAGAAACCGAGGCTGCATATTGGCAGTTCAATATATAATTGTGTTAGCTTTTTAGAAATTAGCATTTTCTTTCTTTTTTTCAAAAAGATTTGCAATTTTTTTATGTAGACAAAGTTTATATTTTAGTAGTCTTCAAAATTCTCTATTTAAAAAATGTGTTTTCTCTTAACTTCTCCTATTTGTATGGGAGAGTTAATTGTTCTATAAGCAGAACAGATATGTGAGAAAATGAAGTCAACTGTTCCAGAATTTCCTATCTTGTATTCAAATGCTACACAGCTTTTCCTGTATCTCATGCTGACAGCACCTAGTTTGACTAAAGTTTTCCTTATGGACCATGAATACTTTAAATGTAATTTCTGCTTCTCTGTGGATAGACTATGATTAACTGTTGTGGTGTGTTTGTTTTAAATCTTAATTGTCTTAACAAGGTAAAGCTCATATTAAAATTTCTCCTACCCAAATTGTTAATATTTCAGATATTCTGTCAGAAGGTTATGTTGTTTGGTCAATTTATTAATGGTTTTGTTTTGCTGCTATATGAAAGATGGCTATTTATATGATGTTAGCCCTAAAAATGACTGAAATTTATCCTAATCTAGCTATATATTGACCTGGTTAGCAGCAAACTAATCTGATTTTAGTTTCACTGTACTTTAGCTTCCATGGTTTTGTCCTTTCCTCCAATTATCTTACATATTTGATATGAATAAGCCAAGTTTGTATTACTGTAACCAGTTAAAATTTCAGCTCTATTCATATTGTAGAATACAATCTGTGGACAAGCATTAGTAGGGTGATCTAAAAGATGGAAAGCACAAAAGAGTTGCCAGAGTCAGAATCTTCATTTAATTTTTTTTTAAATGTGAATGAAGAGTATGTTACAAAAATGAATGTCTTAACTGTTTGCAAACAGTTGCTGGCTATTGTCTCTCGGAGAACTGTTCAGATGCTTCTTAATCTGTACCAGTTAACACAGGGTGACATAATAAAAAAACCTGGTTTATAGTCACAATAAGTAAAATTTTCTACGGAACATTCTGCCGGTCAGATCTTCTCCTTCAGTTTAACATTAGCTCCACAAGCTAAGTCTGGAATTGAGTCAGACCTCCGATATGTTCATGATACCTGATACATAGTATATTTCCTTTGATCATGAGTAATATACTCTTTTATATCTGAGTAGGGGGGATATGCATGTTGAATATTTTATGGTAAGAAAAAGCTGGTGTTTCTTTTTCATCTGTTTTATGTTGTACACATTTTGTGTACATCTGTGCACCTCTATTTTTTGAGCCATCCTCATGCTAGCACACATTTATTGCTGCACCAAATATGTGTGTATGTGTGTGTTACTCAAATAAAAATCACAGCTTTTCTGATATGCAGTGTGTACATTTTTAGCCTGAACTTATGTAAAGTAAATTTTGGAAAAGGGCCTGTAAACATGATATGCATATGGGTTGAAAAATCTTCTGTAGGGCTAGATACAGAATTCGTGGCTTGGGCAGCAGATTCTAGTCCTATAAAAATACTGGACCAGAAAGATTTACTAATCTATTGTTCTGCTTTTGTCTGTAGACAACAGTGGAAGGTTATGAATTGTCAAATCTCATCCACATTCTGGTATTAAGTCTGCCTCTATTTAACTACTTAACTGAGTGTGACACATCTTATTTAAAATAATAATTCACTGAGATCACATTTTCCTTTTGCAGCATCTCAGAGTTAATTTTGCTTTCATTAATAATATACTGCAATTTTTCCTTGAAAAATTTCTGTAAAATTTCCATCTTCCACATTGTAAATATGTTGTTCTGCTCTCCTTTCCTAGTGTCGGTGTAATATGGTGGAAGAAATTCTGTCAAATTACAAGAGACACTTCATGTTAAGATTTGTAATTAATACAGTATCCAAGCTGAAAAGTTTGGTTTATTTAGAATCATAGAATCATTTAGATTGAAAAACCTTTAAAATTTACTGTGTAGCTTGTGATTTTTCTCTTTCCTACATTCATTTTGATGTACAGTGATGAATGTAATGCATCTGTCACTGTATCCTGGATTTTATTACTGTATCCCTTAAACAAAGAGATGCTAAAGCCTTACACATAATTGCCTTTTTTTAAAAAAATAAATTGTTTCGTTCTTATAAACTAAGTTTAATAGAGAATGGTTTCAGTCTTAAAGTGTCTGTCTTTCTGAATTGTTTTTTCAAACTGATGTTAAGACTCCACTTATGTTGTGATGCATTTGTCAGATGTGTTTTCTGCTCTATGTACATTAACCTACCCAAGTTATCTGCATGTTGCTGTTAGGGACAATTCTTTAACCTGATCTAGAAGTGTAATGTGCTCAGCTTTCACTGCACTCGATTCGTGTACTTCTGATTCCCATACAGATCAGGAGCACTAAGATTCTAAGTCTCTATTCCAAGTTGTTTTGAAAGTATATATAGAAAAGTTCAAAGACTTAATTTAATATTGTACTGGCAATATTTATGTAAGATGCATTGAAGTTTCCCTAAAATAAGTTTATCAGCATCTATTTTGAAACAAGCTATCAAATTTGCAACAGTTTGAAAAGAAAGCTACTTGAAGCAATGAATATTACCTTTTTAAGAACTTCAAGTGTACTTTGAGATTGAATGCAGGATCAGTTCTTGCTATGTCTTATCCTGACAAAGGAAAATGAAGGTCATAAAGATTAATTTTAAATCTATTAGAAGAGCTGCAGGTACAACCTTGATCCTGGTACCACAGTTCTTACCTAAGTTTTCCATTCTGTAGGACTGTTGGCAGGATGTGAGGTATGAAAAGTTAAGTTAGGATCAGCTTAGCAAGATTTATCCACTATCAGTTAAAATCTAGACCCTATGGATAAGAAACAATTTAATGCTTTTTGTTGTCAAACCATTTCACTTCAGTCACTTCATTTTTAATGTGGAACCATAACAAGTTGTATTGCAAATTTCTCCACACAGAACTGGTCATTTTCTCCTTATGCTTTTGAATCTCTTTTGGAGAATCATGAATTCAAGAGTATGGGTATGTGTAAAATTCAGAGATGCTTTTTCAGGAGTAAACCAAAGGAAGCTAGAAAAAAACAAATGTAGTGTAAGTTGCTTTTTCTGTTAAAAAAATCGAGTTCTGAGTGCTTGTGGAGTGACTTTAACTTTGATTTTTCAACCCCTGATGCAATGGGAAAAAAAGTGTTAATTACTTTCTTGATTTAGAATGCAAAATCTCTGTAATCGTCATAATAAAGGCATTGTTGCTGCTTTACATAAAAGTTAAAAACTCCAAATGTCCTATGTGTCCACTGATTTTTTTCTTTCTTACAGCTCTGCCAATATCTGCCGTGCTGAAATGTTTTAATTTTTGAATTTTCTTCCTTTTTATCTTTGTTTTCTCTGTTGCTGCTTTTTCTGTGACACAAGCCTTTCATTATAGTCACTCTTCTTTTTTCCTTCCCCACTTCTTTCTTTTCCTTTTTAAAGCCATGAGAAGCCGATCCATTGGTGAATGTGCTCTGCCATCGGCCTATATACGCAGTGCTAAAAGTGCTCCTGTTCTGATCCATACTTCCAAACCCTTCTTGCCTGATATTGTTCTCACTCCCCTTTCTGATGAGCTTTCAGGTAGTGCCACCTCTGCTAATTTCTGCACCCCCTTTATCACTTTTTTATACCTTCTGCTTTCAAATTCTTCTAAATGGTTAAATTTTTCAAAGTAAAAATAGTTGGGGGATGGGGGGAGAGGGGAAGAGATTAAGAATGAATATTTTGAGTTACGTAAAATACCATGCTATTTTTCAATTCATTCTGGAACTGTTGGAAGTTAGTGCTGTGCCAATGTTTACTATCATAAAAGTGAAAATTAGAGAAATCTCTTGCTTTTTCAATTTATTGGTAAGCAGTAATATAGCATCTGTCTGCCAGAGAGTACAACTGATCTTAAGTTTTTATTTATGGTGAGTGAGGGAGAAAAAGGAAGAACATAATTTACTTTAACTCGCCATTTACATCTTTCTACATAAATTTTTGAATTTAGTATCATAGATGTTGTGTGGACAACCATGATAATGATATACTTTAACTCCCATGGAAAAGGAATGTCTGAAGTTTATATCATATAATAGGTTTCACAGTATGGCTGGTTTTCATTAATATATATAAAAAAATTAAAATCTGTACAGTTTTGGATTTCTGAAGTGCTGTGTTTTGATGGTGTTTTCCAAACAATCCATTTTTTACAGAGTTGTAGTTTTCCTCAACATTTATGTTTGGTCCAGCAGGATGGTTGGCTAGAAGTTTGGCAGTAGCTTTCTTTGGATAATTTTCTTTGAACAACTAGGTTCAGGAATTAGAATTAGCATGGATTTTAAAAATGCATGCATGGAATTTTACAGATAATGTTATTTTTTTTTCCTGTGCTCCAGCTATTACGTAAGTGTAAATTAGTAGCCTGTAAGGCTGGGAATCATATTATGCCCTTGTTTCAATGAGTGGAAAAAACAAAAGAAAGCACAATGGAAGGACTACATATATAGTCAAAACTGTGTACAAATGTACAGATTTAGTGGCAGTAATTATTTAATGGAAGATATGTTCTTTTTCTTTTTTTCTTCTCTGTCTCTCCTGCCTGCCTTGTTACCCAAGAAGTATCAAGAACTGCATTTTCATAATTGTATTTTGATCTGTGTCCAAAATCAAGTAGTCTTGTGAAGCAGAAACTTGTTGCCCTAGTATTCAATCCAAAAACATAAGTGGAGAATCAGGAAAGTTCAAGGGACCCACTCTAGAGATACCAGGCTTTCACAATGAAAAATCGTTAAGTATTTGAATGCAAATCTTGACATCACAAATGAAGAATAATAAAATATATATTATATGTGATAAATTAATATATGAGTGCAAAGGATATCTTCTCCGAGATACAGATGATTAGAACTTAGAAGATTTTTTTTTTTTTAATAGGAATGAACAACCTATTAGGAAATAGATCTTACCAGGTCATAGCATTGTTGGAAATAGTCAATTCTTAATGAAGATCTTAAGAGCACTTGCAGAAGAGAATCAGCTTTCATAGTGAACTATTATTTTGTCATATAGTCATTGATACTTAATTACCCTGTCTTAAAGAAGGCAAAAGTGCTTTTGCAGTCAGTTTTATCATCCATGTTTCTGAAAAGTCCTGGCTTGAATCTTTCTTCTGTTGATTCCCAAACCTTGATGGCTCTCTTGCTATTATCCTACCTGTTGATACTCATCCAATACAAGAAATGCATGACCAATGTAATTCTTAAAAGTGAAATAATTTTACAGACATTTGCACTGCTAACACAGAAAAAGTCCTAGGCACTTCCTGGTTTTGGTGACTTCTTCAACAGATAGATAGATGGGTGTTGAAACAGCTTCATGGTGTGTCCAAGAATCTTGAACACTGCCAGAAAACTAAAAACCTCTAGTGTAGAAAAGCAATCTGTTAGAATGTTGATGGAGAAGTAGCAGGGTAATGGAAAAACTATCCATTGGATCAGAGTGCACTTTGCTCTTTTAATTTTCTGCATTTTTTTTATTGCTCTCTCTCTTCTTTCTTTTTTATTTTTTAAACATGGAGCTTTATAATTTTCCTTGCCTTTTCTTCTTACAATATATTCTTTTCTGAAAGCCTTCTGTGTCCCAATGTACAGCGTGTAATTTGAGAGTAATCAGATTGTTTTTATCATAAGTGTTTAGGTAATTAATGATATTTAGCTATCTGTGACAGCCCTTCCTCTTATTTCACATTTATATAAATATTCCTGTTATCCCTGTTAGTTTCTAAGTGATGCTATATTTCCATGTGCGAAATATTTGCAACTTTTCAAATAGGATCCAAAAAGTGGAAGTGGAGACTTACGCTTTAAGATATTTAGTTAGTAAAGTGATTTGGTATAGTGCAATTGTTGTATATCTACAATATTTCTAAAAATAACTTTTCTTTTAACCTGTTAGAATCATAGGAAATATAGTCTTACACGTTTACAGGATAACAAGCAAAATAATGATTCATTCCTGCTCCTATTGAGGATTTTCAGGTACAAGACCACTTGAAAAAAAAGTGTCAGTGAGATGTAGGCAAGATTCCTGGAAGCAATGGGCCACATTGGCAGACCAATGAATTGCAGGTGGGAGATTTTTTCTTATCCATGGGGACTAAAAGAATCAAAGGAACTATTAACATTTAAGGGAGACTTGTATTATGCCTTTACAACCTTGCTCCCTAGTCAGTAAGTAATCATCAAGATGAAATAAATATAAAGAAATCATAATTGTAATGTCAATATGGCTGTAATTATTCTTTAATCCCAGAAACTCACAGAATGAGTGTGTTCTTATAAAAGAATTGAAATGAAAGCTGAGAAGCAAAACATGGTTTTTTATCTACTTTCTGAACTAACTTTCCATGATGAAATATAATCCTGTCCCAACATCATATGGAAGCCTTCTACTTGCATTCATACTGTCTTGCCAGAATATCTCTCCAGGATATTTGTATTTTAGCGTATTTAGCTCCCACTTGATGCTGAAAAACTACCATTTCTTTCTGCCTTCTAGCAGAAAAAGGAGAGGTAACGTTGATTTAAGGGAAGTAGTGATGGGGTGAGATTGGCTAACACTACCAATTTCAATCTCTTCCTCAACCAGGCCAGCGTTTCTCCTAAGTATGTGCGGTGTGTTAGATACACAGCCTTCTGGCACACAATTGCAATGTAGTTAGTGAAACTCCTTAGGAATTGATGGTGCCCGAGTTTGACTGTATACCTGTGTGCAAGGCTGAGCCCTGGTTGTGAAGGAGCTGTTCATTAGAGTTTTTAAGCATTGTCTGTATTTTCAGTGCTGATACTGCAATAACGGTATATTTTTCATTTCCTTAATTTCTTCCTCTGCTCTATAAAAAGAAATCTCTGTTGCCACAAGCACTACACGTTTGTTTGAAAATGTTTGTGTACTTGTATGTGCTAGTCATGTGTACATAAGCACCTAAAATAAATACTGGATCAACATTGAAATAAATTTAGCTGAATTTATTTCAATGTGTGGAGCTGCTTAGCGTGCATTTGGAGTTCTCCATCCAGTAACTTTTAACATTCTAGAAAGTCATAATCACTGCATGCATGCACAGTATGGAATCCTCAGGCTGCTGCTCTAGATAAGCTTGAATTTATAAAAGGTATAAAAGATGCATATTGAGGGCTCAAGATGAGATCGGTGTGTCATAGTTACAAATATTAATCTCATATATAACATTATCATACATATTTTTAACTGAATCCTATGGTTCTTTCTTTGCAGCTTTAACAAATAGCTTTGAGACTATATAAACATAACCTGTGTTAATCTCTGTCCAAGTCAACAGAGAGTTTGAAATAACAGTTCCAACTAGAGACCATTCACTTTGGAGGGTGTTAATTCATACGGTTAGTATTAAGTTGAACAAGAACAATGAGAAATTTGTTGCCTATCAAAGCTGAAGAGAGAGGAAAGGGATAATAAATTGTGCTGTATATGGTGATTTTCAGTTCATGTTTATTTTCTGAAGTAGCTTGGATGCCTCTTTTTCCAATATTGATCTCTCTATTTCCTGTCCTTCCTGTTCATTACAATCCAGTAAACTTTGTATCAGGCCAAACTTTAATTTTCAAATTTTACCTTCTCTGAAAAATTGAGCATGGAAATAACCACTTTTCATCTTCTTCCAACACATACATTTAGTTAAGTACAGATGTATCTCATTCCTCCAGTTTGTATGCTTTGCTGTGAAGGAAAATATGAGAAAATTCAGCACCAGCTCTAACATTCTCAAAAAAAGTGTGAGCACTTTAAAACAGGTTTTTAAGGTGAATTCAGATTATCATTATTAAATACTACTGAAAAAGGTATAGAGATTCGTGAAGTATTAATTTGAATTATTTATTTTGGCAGTAACACACCAGTTTTAGGGGAGGGACAGGGTCTTAAATTTTGTGCTGATTTTAAGCAAATTCATCATTGCAGTCCTGAAGATAAACCCTCTAGATAGAACAACAAGGTAAGTGTGTTTATTGTGGCAAGTAATTTGTTAGTTTAAGCTCTTTATTTTTATTCCTGACTTTAAAAGCATATTTACAACTTTTTAAGTGGTAGGTAGGAAAAAATAAATCTGGGGAATAAAGGATTCTATCAAAAAGGAACTAACAGAAAAATAAGAAAGCTGTTTTTACCTTACTGTTCAAGTGCTTATCCCATAAAAAGACTGCGAGTGATAGTGCAAGTTCTTGAAATTAGTTGAATTGTCTCTAGGAGATATTTGGTCTTGCCTGCACTGGTGATTTGATAGTATGTAGTGTTCCTATAACTTACCAAGGAAATCTGAAGAAGAGCATGAAGGTTCTTTATTTAGATGGGTAATGTGAAGTGAGCTGAAGATACTTCTGTACAATTCCTAGGTTTTCCGTGTTGGAACTGCAGCTTTCATTACAGTTAACTGTGATTTGTACTGATGCTGATGTATTAGCAGTATCAACAGAGACAAGGAATCACTGATTTAAATGGTCATAACAAATGTTCTGTTTTTTCATAAACAAAAGAGGTTTTACTCTAATGTTAACTGTTGTGAGGCTGCAGGATGTTTTTCAGTAGCAGAGTCCTTAATTTGGTAATTCTCATAATTGTCGCATTTGCTTGAGTAAAACTGGAAGGGGGGAAGTAAGCCTCCATATAGTATTTAGTTTTGTATTTTGAATATGAGAGACAAAACATCCTTTTAGGGGAAAAAGGCTGTATCTTTAAATTATGCATTATGTATAGTCATCTTTTCTGTATAGGGCCAGCTCTTTCCTGTCATTTAAAAGCTTTAGTCTTTAGCTATACACTATATTACATATGCCATAATATTCATAATTGTGTGATAGTATTCTTTCTGATGTTTCAGTAATTTATATATATATTCACACAAATTATTAAAAAAAGTAATAGTTTGTCACTTTAATAGACAATTCTAATTTTCCAGAAAACTTACTTGTTCTCTTTGGAGTTGTGCAGTTTTCTGAAGATGTAAATTCCATGAAGGGTACTACTGTTAAGCTAATTTGTATTCCAGGTAACCTGAACAAGCTAACTGGAATAATATTGGTTGAATTATTGAACCTATTGGCACAGCCCTAGCTTTAACTGTGTTTCCAAATATTCCATGGTGTCACTGTTTGTTCTCATGCATGTTAACATTTAAAACTGTGTTCTGATGGTCTAACTCATTTATATTACATTCTGTACTGGATATTATGTGCGTATGTTTTTTTAACACTCTAGTACTGGTAAAAATATTTTTGTTGTTCTTAAGAAAACAAGGCTCTGGACTTTCCTGGCTTTTAAAGTCATGTAATTAGGATGTAGTGGTAAATAAGTGTTGTCTCTGTATCTAAATTTTGGTGCATGTTACATATACTTTCTTCCTACAGACATTGACGATGCTCAAATTCTTCCACGTCCACCTCGAGTCAGACATTTTTCACAGAGTGAGGATGCTCCAAGTGAAGTTTTTGGTGCATTAAATGAGGAACAGCCACTGCCACGAAGCAGCAGCACCTCTGACATCCTGGAACCATTCACAGTTGAACGAGCCAAAGGTGCAGTTCCTGTCATTGACAGTTCATCCCATCATGCTCCAAGCTTACAGAGTTCCACTGAGACATCTTCAATGCATAGATCCACTGAAAGCCATATCACTGATACAAATAGCAGAGAGTCCTCCTTGGAAGTTGGGGATAGTATTTATGACCATCTTTGTCATTTAATAGGGCCGGTAGAATTTGCAAACACAGCCTTTGAACAAAGCCAGTATGTTGACCTTGAAGGTGAAGATGATCTCCTTTCCTCTCTGAGAGAATATCTTAAAGAAAAAGAAGAACTTTGCGGTAACTTTGAGATAGATAAATGTGAGGCTTCTGCTCATGAAGTTGATACATCAGTAAATAGGAATGATAGATTACCACTGGATGGATTAGAAAATAGAGATCAGACCGGTCAATGCATGAATAGCATCACTGTTACAGAAAGAGCTGATAACACAGAGCTGCACCTAGAACAAAATCAAAGTGGCTTTATAAGTAATATCGCATCTACTCAAGTAGACATTTTTACAAGGAATCAAGTGCTCGATAAAGCCAGACAGTTAAATATTGATAAACAATGTGAAAGCGTGTTCAATCATGGGTCAAGTAGTCCTAGCAACAAAGAAGGGAAGCGATACCTGTACAGACAAGCAGCAACTGAAACTGATGTAGATTTAGCTGTGGAAGCAGCAGTAGATGAAAAGCATAGAAGCGCCCAGTTTAATGAAAAAGTATCGAACTCACGTGTTATGCATGCAAAGAAAATTCTTCCTAAAGCACAAGTTAACCCTCAAATGCCTCACATCGCAGGCACAAGCAAACTGTCACCAACTAAAAGGAGTATATCTGAAACAGTAACTCATAGGGCCAAAATAATGAAAATAACAACAAAAAAAAGAAATAGTGTTCATGTGACTTTTAGACCATCTACAGAATCGGTTCAATTTTACAATCCTCTTGAAAGCAAAGAGGCTGCTTGGAAAGCAAGACTTCGTAAACTCAGTGGCTTCAGTAGTAGCAGTAGTGGTAGCAGCAACAGCAGTACCAGTGCAACCACCAGCTCATCAGCTGTCACAGAGCTGGTTAAACCTGGAATATATAGACCTCTAGATGCAATCAATGCTGCTTCAGCTGGCAGCAAGCAAATTAAGGAATCTACAGAAACTCAAGCAGCCATGTTGCAAAAAGAAGGTATTGCAGTTAATCAGTTTCATAACCGTAGTGCCTTTAGAGCATCAGGTCAGGAGTCAGTGCAACAGCAGGGCTCCCTGGGTGGTGTTTATAAAACTGTTGTACATGCTCTTTCGAAGCCGAAGGCAAATGTTTCCCCACAGAGACAGAACAGAATGCCAGCAGAGGCTCCACTGAGGGATCTGTACAGTCATGTAATGGGCTATTTTGGAAGGAAAGCTGCAGGTGAGCACTAACAGTGTGCAGAGTGCAAAAGGAGAAAGGCAGCACCAGTTTGGCTTAATGCAACTGAAGCAAGCTCTGATAAGCAATCAAAAGGCTTTGGGATGATCACCGCTTTCCCTGTTTGGTTATGCATGCGCCTACAGCCAGCTGATTTTTCTCCCAGCAAAAGTTACTTTTACATACTTTAAATTACTAATTTTCCTTTTCAAGATACTTAGTTGAACCTCTTTGCTGCTGAATACCATCAGGTTAGGGAAGAGGAAGAGACAGTAAATGACCTAGTAAAGGATTAAGCCTTGAGATTTTGGAATTTTATCTACCATGCAGAGCCTTAAAATTCAGCCTACTGAATGATTGGCATATGCATATTTTATCAGAATGTGCTGTTCCACTCTGAGTGTAGTTTGTTTGTCAGAAGGACCTTGCTCTCAACCAGCTAGGTTGAGCTAATTGTGGTTCTGGTTCATTTAGTGTGTTTTCTTCTTCCTCCTCCTCCTCTTCCTCCTTTTCCTCCTCCAAAACAAAAGAGTCCCTCAAATTTATATTTGAAGGTCAGTTTAGAAAACTTTTAAAAAATAGTCTTTAACAGAAATCTCCTATTACTGGAATGATTTCATTATGACATTTCTCTGTGAGTCTAATCATAAGGTTTTGTTTGAATCTTTTTCAAAATGTGCTGTAGGCCTTTCTGTATTCATTCATCAAAATGGGTGTGGTTACATCTTGGCAACATCTTTCATTGCTTTCTTTTTTCTCAGAATCATGGGTGTTCATGAAGGTCTCATGATAGTCCTTCTCCGCTAACTATGAGACCTCTGTGAACTGATCAAAAAAGAAGGCTGTCGCTTTAATATCCATTGTCTTAGTTCACATCTTAAATAACCTTACATGAACAATAAATTAACTTTCAGCAGTAATGTAGGTTTACTTTTTTCCCATTGTTATGCTGGCATGATTAACAGAGGATTCTGTAATGCATCCTGCATCGAGATGTTAATGCCACCTGAGGGCAGCCTTTGTAAGCATAGTACCACAAGAGTGTGACTGTCATGGGTCTCAAGCGATTTGTTTCTCTACAGAATCTAGACTTCTGAAAAAGATATCTACAAAGCACTAATTTTAGAAGTAAATTTTATTTGAAATCTGTAACATTTAACAGAGCCTCAATATTAGAATAAACTACACTGTGGTCCCATGAGAGATGACACTGGGGGAAAAATTCTTACAGAGGAAACACGAACTGGAATAACTTTTAAGGCGAAGACTTTAAAGGCGAAGGTCATGAAGTTAGGTGTAACAGCCACAGTTAAATATGAGCAGTATGGTTATATTAAAAATATAACGCTGATAAATGAGTGAACGTGAATAATTGTTCATAACGGTTAACCATCCAGAGTTTGAATTTTGCATTCCATGTACTAGCACATAATTTTATGACAGAAGATTTTCTTTGCACTACTTATACTAACTGTATACGGTGCCACATTGACATTTGTCACTAGTACATATTACAACCTAGTTTGCTTTTTCCACTACATTGCTTATCATTAGGAATGCAATGAAGGTATCATATAAAATTTTTAGGCTTTATTATTTATTTTCTGTGATATGGAGGAAGAGTATATGCTGTATCCTTAAAGCAAGCATTAACAACTTTGAGTAGTGCTTACCTATAAGCTTCTTGCTCTTAAAGGTGGTACTGGAGATCAACTAACCCCTGCTTAGTGGGAAGAAGAAGCTGTACTAATTCTTAAAGTAGAATCTGCTTTAAAAGAGGGAAATTCTTAAAATGCATGTTTGGCAATTTTGATTTTTTTATTTCTGTTAATTAGCAGGGGTGGGGTTTTTTTTGGTTGTTTTTGTGTTTTGTTTTGTTTTTAAATGACTCAATGTGTTCTTTACTATATACAGTTGTTCATTTGCTTTTAGCTAATAGAGAGGACATGAGTCAAAAGCTGCACCCTATTGATAGTGATATTGGCAGTAGCAATACAAATGTTCCTGACCTCATGGATGAATTTATAGCTGAGAGACTCCGCAGCGGTAGTGCACTGGTAAGCCTTTAAACTTCCTAAATTTCAATATGTAAGTCTGCATATATACGTGAACTCATCAATAAATCAGTTCACTAAACCATATTTCTCTGGAATTTATGAATCAGAATTAAGAATATCAATTAATTATTCCATGCCTTTCACATAGATTTATGCCATTTTATGTCATTTGTGTTTTCGTATCTGTTAAATCTTCATTGTGGAAGCAATGCAGAAGTTACTGTCAGATGAATAGTCTCATTGAATTAAACAGCCATAAATACACCTGTAAAGATCTTTGTACACAGACACTTTCAGAATAATAGTTTATATGTAAATTTGCAGTCCTCAGTGTGATATGCAGTCATGTACCAAGCTGTGGTACAGTACTGTTCTCTACAGGTATAATCAGTGCTACAGATGACAAAACTACACTAGTATACATTTTTCCTTTATTTTTTTATTTCACTTACAAGTGTTGAATAATTTCTTGTAAATAGTTCTGTCCTAATTGAACGAATTTTCCGTATGTTTTCTTCCTGCACTCTTCAAACAACATGACACCTTTGGAAATGTCATTCATAATGAGAACTTTTAATCAATTTTAATTCAAGAATTTATGGTTACTGTTGAATGCTTACAGAACGAGACAACTGATTTGAAGTGATAAGTGTTTTATTAACTAGCAACAAAATGGGAAATATTAAAAAAAAAAGTTGCAGCTGAAGTACAAAATGGGTAACAATTTAAATGCAGCATTTCAAAGTTGTTCAGTTCTTTTTTCTGCTTAGAATTTTTTAAGAAGGTCAATTTAAGACATGCTCCTGTAGAAAGTTTTCAACAAGTAGTTTAGTTGTTGCTAATAAGGGGCAGAAGAAGATTCTTCAAAGTGATTAGAAAAATCTGTTTGTCATCAACTTTTATAAATGGCAAGAGAGGACCTGTAGAGTTTGTCCAAAGGTATGCTTTTATTTTGTATTGAACTCATGTTCATGAAACTTGGTTGTTGGTGCAAAGTATTCTTGTTAGTAAGTCTTGAGTCACAAGACAAAAATGCTAACTTGAAGTCTGTAAAAAAAATGCTAACTTAGTCTGCAAATAAAATGGAAATCACAGCTGGCCACAGAAGGAAAGAGAGAGAGAGAGGGAGAGAGAGGGAATACTATTTGTTTTCACATAGATGAGCAAGAATATTGATTATTGTTCAGACAAGAAAATTGATACCTTCCTTAGGTCGCAAAAAACAGCCAAGATAAGTTTGAATAAATATTTTGAAACTGCCACTGACTTTGTAATTTAGTACGCAAAAATAGTTACGTTATCTTAAAACAGAGTACCAGCTTATTAAGATTAGTTTTAAGTTATATCCATCAAGTACTAAAGCCTTGTATCATTAAAAGCTTGTCAGTCTGAGTAAATCTCTGATTAGTAGTAGAGTAGTAAAAGAACAGAGAAGTAACTGGGCCTAGTGTAAAAAGGAGTCATCTTCAATCTCATAATGCATAAAGATTTTAAGCTGTTTCATAAAATGGCTTTTCTGCTTTCATCCTCTCTTCCCTCTCTAACAAACAGTCCTATCTGTGACAAAAATGGCTTGAAGACTCCAAATAGAACACCACCTTACTTTTACATGAGCATATCTATATACCTTATTTCTGCTGTGTGCTATCTTTGGTGTCCAAGTCAATACCAAGGTTTTGGCTTAATCATAAGAAAATTAATTAGTAAATTCATTTGCTTGTGGTGTGCATTAAATTTTTGCTTATAGCATGGTAGCCTATAGGCCAGAAAACACAAAATTCCTTGGCATTTTTTTCTGCTTCTGTCTGTAATCAAGGTTAACAAGGTTTCTTTAGTAATTTAGACATAATCTGGAGATAATATACTTTTTACTATTTTTCTCTCCAAAGTCTTGCCTAATATATGTCTGGTACATGCTAGTCTTAGTCCTAACTTTTTAATGTATGTGCCCAAAAATTAATTGTGCAAATAAAATTTGTATTCATTGAAATCTGTGACTGCATGGGTTCTTCACTTACTGCTGTCTGTTTGGGATTTTGGAAAGTCTTGTTCATGTGTGTAGTATGATGCCAATGTCTGGTTTAGGTACTAATAAGCTATTGGCAAATGTAGTATTGCTTTTTCCATTTTATGTAAACAAGCTGTCCAGGATTGTAAGATAATTTATGTCTCTTCAAAATTTAGAATGTGACAAGAAGAGGAAGCAGTCCTGGCAGCCTGGAAGTTCCTAAAGATCTTCCCGATATATTGAATAAACAGAACCAAATGCGTCCTATAGATGACCCAGGTGTGCCTTCTGAATGGACATCGCCTGCCAGCGCGGGCAGCAGTGACCTCATCAGTTCAGACAGCCACTCTGACTCATTCAGCGCCTTCCAGTATGATGGCCGCAAATTTGAAAGCAAGTATACTTTTACAAAAGTGATAATTATTTTTTTTTGTAAAGTTGTATGCCAGCAGTTTCCTGTAAGAAGAGCTTATTTTGATTTCCCATTGAAATCATTAGCAAGATAATGGAGCAAGCAGAATTCTTGAGAGAGCCCAATGTGTTTATAGTATACTAAACAAAATAACACTGGAATACTACTGTGCAAAAAGCAGAACAACAGTGAACAGAAGTTAGAAACCAGTATTGTCTTCTCCCTGGAGCATACCCATCTGTTTTGCACAAAATATAAAAATGAAAGGTTACTTATTTTGGAAGTTATTTGAATTATTTTGAAAATGCTTAGGTAAAACTTACAGAAGGGCTTCTGATATTTTTAAAGCAGTCTTTGTGTAGCTATAGATTAATCAAGTTATTAAGTGTAGTATCACTGTAAAATTAGTATGCTTCCTTAAAGTTAGTATGCTTTGTGTAGTGACAATGCTTTTCATTATTTTCATTTATCCATTCCTACTCTTGTTGAACAGAAGGGGTCATTATGGTTTCTAGGAATTACGACTACATGTATTATGTAAGAGAGAAATAATGTTTATATGGTAGAATTTATTGAAGAAATTAAAATTTTTACATATGTAGATGTTATGCAACTAAGTGATGATATTTAAAACTACATTTCAGGATGACTTTTTTCTTTAGTGTTGAAAAAGCCATTTGTTAGAATATCATTTGCCATAATATTTTTAGATTGAAGCTAGTGCTTTAACAACCAGCTTGGATATTTCTTCCAGCTTGTAAATTTTGCAAATAAATTCCTTAACATATGTTTCTATTATTTTTACTTTATTCTCATGTAGGTCACTTACAGCAACTGAGCAGAATACATGACATGCAATAGGAATGTCTTCTCCAAAAGTACAGTCACAGTTTTGTGACAGAAATGAGAATATTTGTAGTAGTCCTAATTTCTGCTGCTACATTTTATGTAAATTTTGCAACAGTGTGATAGTAGCATAAGAGATGCACATACAAGTTTTCCATGAAGGATTTGGGAGGTCCTGGGGTTTTGGTTTTTATATTAGTGGTATTTTTAGGTTATAAGATGATACAATGCTTTCCTCATACAGATTTCAGCTTTGGCGCTGAGGCAGGGACACCAGCTTCCACTGATATTGATGCAATTTCAGGACAGCAACAGAGTGCGGAGGAGCAAGAAGTGGCCAGTCTAACTACACTCCACATAGATTCGGAAACAAGTAGTCTCAATCAGCAACCATTGTCTGCTGAAGTTGCAACTATTACTGGTAAAGTAGTTTTTTAAAAAAAGCCTTAAAAAAGCATTTATTTCAGAAATTTTCCATCCATCCTGAAGAATGCAAGTTCCAGCCTCTGCAATGAATCTGTAT
This sequence comes from Aegotheles bennettii, assembly GCA_013398125.1. NCBI lineage: Eukaryota > Metazoa > Chordata > Aves > Caprimulgiformes > Aegothelidae > Aegotheles > Aegotheles bennettii. The sequence continues at coordinate 316,760 of VZRW01005059.1, forward strand.
TCTATATAAGATGACTCTTAGATTTCAATTATTTTTTTGATTGCTATTGAAAAGTAATGCGTGAAGTAACATAAGTGGAAAACCTTTGTCTGACTTAGTTACCCATATGATCCTTCGCTTGATGCTAAATGTGTTTTGAACCCTTCATGAAAAAATCTGTACAATTACCAGGAAGAAAACTCTTACCACATAACATATGCTGGATCTCTGACAAGTGTCCTTCTATTACTGATAGTCAAATAGCTAATTTTCAGGAAAAGTTTTTTTCTTTGAAAGACTTTGACAATGTTCTTTCAAACCAGTGTATTGCACTGAAGTACCATGTGATTCTTTTATATACAGTCTTCTTAACCTCTCTCTCTATTGTCTGTTGTGTAACTGGGAGCTTTTAATATGTAAAATGTTTGTTATATTGTGCCACATAAGATCAGTTTCCACTTGTGTAACTTAAGAATTATTTTTCTCTTAGTACTTTCCCTGTTGTTTTCATGAAGAAGTAAGCCTGTTAGGAAGCAGTGTTTCATGGCCTAAGTAGAGGAGCTTGAGGCTCCACCAGTTTACTTTGCAACTGTTTCTTGAGAATGAGAGAATAGCAATTGGGTTAGGAACCATCAACTAATGCAGTTAACCCGAACTGAATGGGCTCCTTTATGAAAGAGAGAATCTTCCTCTCTGAGTATTTGCAAGAATGGTCTCTTGCCACATTTTGTCAATGAGAAGTAAAGATGTCCATAGTCATTTTCATACTCTTTGTTCCATAACTGTTCTGCACTACCATTCCTGTTACAACCCTGGGAACAAGTACCTATTTATCTGTGAAAGCTTATACCTGCCTACAGTGTCTTGTTCTCTGTGAGAAATCAAACTCTGCATTGTCAGAGATATTGAAAGACGTCTTTACTTCCTCCGCCACAATTTTCACTTTCTAAAATGGCCTTTCTACTGAAAGAACCCTAGTATTAGCTTTCTTGGACATTGTTGTTCAGCTTGTTCAGCAATGTTCAGCTTGGCTTTTGTTCTCTTCGTTTTTCTCTTTGCTGTGTGCTTGTTGAAAGTCATTGCAGAAAACCTGTTCTGCTTGTTTGTTTTTATATGTTAATAATTTCATTACAGTTTTGTATTTTTGTCCAGGTTTGCACTATAACTGAATTGATAAGTTTGCAATTAATGACTAAGTTGTCCATTGAGAGATTGTGTGACTGTCTCTTCTTGTTGTTTGGACCACTGTTTTAGAGAGGCAGCTTTTGTGTGTCACATGCATTTAACTTGAGCTGGGTTTCCTGAGGAAGCAAGACTTCTGCAATTACACTGTCTGTCTGTCTGACTGTTCCACGCCTCCAACAGTGTTGGATCCCATTGTCTAATTTCTGCTAAACTGACATATAAGAAGAAAACAGAAAGACATTATTTTCTTCAAAATTTTATGAAAGATAGGCAGCTATCTAGTGAAAATTGCATGTATGCAGAGTCCCATGACAGGGGGGCTGCAATGTGTATTCACTGTATTAGACACTAGCAAATCCATGCAGGAACTCAACCTCAAAACACACTTGTAAGAAATTATTTTTTGATTCTGCTGCTCAGAAAATGACTTGTTTCTAAATAGTTTTGTTTTGAGAGTTTTTGGAAGGAAAACTTCTTCTTGACATATAGTCATTATTTCATATTCTTAGCAAATGACTGACTTTACTATTGATTGCTGTTCACGAGTCCTAGAACAAGTTGAACCCATTGTATTCTTTGTCAAATTTGGATCCATTTATGCTGGAGTATCTTTTAGTGCTTCTTAGAAGACTCCAGTAGTTCAGCAAATTTTCCATAATGATTTCTGTTGATTCTTTTCCATCATATGAAGATCTCTTTCCCTCCCTTCTCCCCTGCCCACTCTTTCTCTCCTTCCCTCTCTGTCCCTCTCCGTCCCTCTCTACCCATCCCCCTCGCTTTCTCTCTCCTCCCCCCCCACTATTTTTTGCCCTCTCTCTTGGTTGCTTTCATCCATCCCCCCAGTGACCAGAATGGAAGAGTAGTAGGAAAAGATTTCTTTGACCATCTTTGAAGTGTGTATTTTACATTATATTTGTGAGTATGTGGCAAACAAGTGGTCAGTAGAGGGAGGAGAGTGTCATTACCTGCTGAGTGAAACAGTTCTCTATGTGTGAAGCAGTGATGTCCATCTCTCCTGCACAGAGGTCTTGATTTAAATTGATGGTAAAAGCTTCATTGGCTTTGCCATTTAAAGCAGATAGAGACCTTTGCAGTTTAACAATGTAATTAACATTGTTTACTGCAATTTCTGATAACACTGACATTTTGTGTCAAGTCCTTTAAACAGTTTGTCTCTTTACAAGAACACTTCACAGCCAATAATTTGGGAAAATTGCCATAGACTTACTTTTTCATTGCTGTCCCTAAAGTCCAGCTTATCTTGAATACTGAACTTCTCATATGTTTGGTCCCAGTTACATTCATCTAAGTGTTAAAATTTATAGGTTTGAATTCTTCTATATTTAACATGTGCTGATGTGTAGGGAAGTATGTGGTGAATATCTGTTCTCTTTTTTTGTACCATCTGGTGTTCTGATCAAAGTCAGCTTTTTCTGAGAATCTTGAGGCGAATTCAGGAAGTGAAACTAAGGTAGTGCAGTAGAAAATTACAGGTACCTGCTCCCCCTTCATAGATCTCTCTGCGGAGGAGACCACATGGTTTCCTAGAGAGGTTGTTCAGTGATGGTTGTGGAAATATGCCTTTGCAGCACTGTCATTCAAACACTTTTATTTCCTGTCATAGAGGAAATAACATTTCTCTAACTTTACAGAACTTTCCCTTCCTATGGGTTTTCTCAGTGCAATTGGCTGATAAACATAAAAAATTGTCAGTTACTGGATTGAGCTTTTATTTATAAATTAACTCACATGCATCCATAAACCTGGAAAAGCAGTTGTTCCAGGAAAATTTCTGCTTAAACACTTGGCTGGAGAGAAATTTAGGTGAGGGAATGCAGAGACAAATTTGACTGGTTCGGAACACTGAAAGCGCTGCAGAACAAATACATTTAAACTTATTTGGACCTAAAATAGAGCTCTGTTAATCCATTTACCTGTCTGACTTTTATGTTCATCTCTCACTTTTCCTGCATGTAATTCATTTTCTTTCAGAGCACCATTCATAGGGAGATCTGCTTGCAGTTTTTATCTTTTCTTGTGCAGATTTGATATATAAAAGTAGTTCTTTTAATGCTATGTTTAGACAACATTTCAGTAGCTCAAGAAAATAGAAAAGGCTTTTAAGGTAACTGTTAAAAATTGCATTTGCAGGCTCTGAAAGTACTTCTCCAATCCAATCTGCTCTTGGATCCCGATCACAGACACCCTCTCCTGCCACTCTTCATGCAGATCATATTGAGCAGAAGGATCTGCAGCTGGATGAGAAGCTCCACCACTCTGTTTTACAGACGCCAGATGACCTAGGCAATATCTGGAATAGAAAATATAAACCTGTTCTTTCTTTCTTTCCAACGCCACATAGTGAAGTAGCTAGTATCACGTTAGTTGTAGACAATCCTGTACAAGGCTATTTCATCTGCACTTTAAAAAATATTTAATTACAGTGATTTAAAAGCAAACAAAACCTTTTGCATTTTTTCTTGCATTTATTGGAACTGTTAGCAGTGGATTAATAGTCCATACATTTATAATTGTTCTTTTTAATGCTTAGAGTCATGGCAGCTTAATCTAGTATGTGGTCCTGTCATAGACTGTTTTATCATTGATGTACAAGTAATAAGACATAATTTTAAAATAATGTTATAGTTCCTTTTTGGAATATTGTTTGTTTTTCATATTTAAACAAATTTATAGTTACTTCCACTACCTTAGCTACTGAATTCTAGGACACATTCACTTTATAAATATGAAGCTCTCGTTTCTCCCATGTTTGGTCTCATGGAAACAGAGGAATGTCTGATGTATATTTCAGACCCTTTTCATTTAAGTAGCCTACTGATGAGCAGAAATGACATCATTTTGCTTTGTACTTTGAAATAAGCAGACTAGAAACTATTAGTGTCTCTATCACAGTGGTCCAGATCTTCAAAAGAGGAGGCTGTGTGATAAGGCTGAATTCAGATTTCATTTCGATGTCTGTAGGAGCTGCAAGATTTTCAGAAGATCTCAGCAGATTCTGGTGCTGAGGTGTTTTGAAAATATGTCTTAGAGGGGCTGAAAGGAGATTCTGGATGCCTGCTGCTTTAAAACCATGGCTTGTTAGTTAGTTTAGTATGTCTGTTTAGCTAGTTAAGTGTGAACTGAGTAGACTTAAGCCATTGCAATCTATTAAAGTTTTTTTTGTATGGACAAACTAGATTAAAGATCTTCCACCTAAAAAAATGTTCATTAGTATAACACTGACGCACAGAGAGAACTGGGTGAGAGTTAGACTGTGGTGCTACATTACTGGATGTTGCCTCTCCACTCATACAAATTTACTGCTTAAAGAACAGTAGCCAGAGACAAGTTTACTCTCACCTTCTCTTCAATTTGCAATAAAATACATTCCTAGTAGATTCTAAGGAGGATCATATTTATGTTTTATTGTAAAATTACAACTTTCAAATTTTCCCTTGGAAGCAGGCAAGTGAAGTTCTGGAGATTCATTGACTCCAGAGAATGTAAGACAGCATTTACAAAATGAGTGGCCTTACTAGGTCCATCAGACCAGTATTAATGCTCTAGAAGTGACCTTAAGTGTTACTTATGGAAAGAATATAAGAAACAGGACAATTCATCCTCTACAGAGTTTGAAAGCAGGCATATAGTTAAGCATTTCCAGTGTAGAGGTGGCTGAATGGGTAAGAAATATCTTACTCTTAAAGCCTAATCTTTTTTTTTCCCTTTTGATTTTAAGCAAGCTATGTATGTAATAGTTACATCATAACTTTTCTTTTTCTGGAGAGATAAGTCTTACTGTACTTTTTTCTTTCATTACAGAAACTAGTGAATTCCCCTCAGAGTGTTGCAGCGTGATGGCTGGGGGAACACTTACAGGATGGCATGCAGATGTCGCTACTGTGATGTGGAGGCGAATGCTAGGAATTTTGGGAGATGTCAACAGCATCATGGATCCAGAGATTCATGCTCAGGTTTTTGATTACCTATGTGAACTGTGGCAGAATTTGGCCAAGGTAAAAGAACTGAATATTATCTCCAGCCTGATCTGATAAAGCAGGATTTTCAGAAGGAAAAAACCCACCACCATGTATATTTCCCTTAAATGTTTGTCTTTTTGTTTTGTCTTTAATAATTGCAGATAAGAGACAATCTTGGTATTTCAACAGATAACCTAACTTCACCATCACCACCAGTTTTAATTCCACCACTGAGAATTCTAACACCATGGCTATTCAAGGTAAATTTGAGCACTAAGCAGTAAATCAGAAATAAAAATTCATGTATTTGTAAAAGAGTGTTTAATGTATTTTTCTGATATATGAGTAATAAAGATTCTTCTAAAACTGTAGGCAACAATGCTGACTGATAAATACAAACAAGGAAAGCTACATGCTTATAAACTCATTTGTAAGACAATGAAGAGAAGACAAGACGTTTCCCCAAACAGGGACTTTTTAACTCATTTCTACAATATAATGCACTGTGGACTTCTTCATGTTGATCAAGTAAGTTTAATTGTGAAATTTAGGTTAATATAATTAGTATAACTAAAAATAATGTTGTTTTATCAAAAACACTGAATGGATTTTCAGCTGAGTAATTTAACTTTGTCTTTGAAAATGGTTATGTGACTGGTACTTTTTCTAAAATTTTGTAAATGGCCCTCATGTTCTTGGTTGTAATCAGAATTTAATTTTTTGTAGTCCATTTCAAGCAAACATGAGGGCAGAAAAGGTACTCTCAGTTTTTACTGATTGTGTTACAGGTTGATGCGTGCAAGAAAGAGAAGGTAGCAGATCTCTCTAAGGTCCACTGTTCTTGCTTGCTCCCTGATGCAACAGTTCAGCTAGTGGGGAGAGTAACTCGTGCTCACTACATTGAAGTAGTTTATTTGTACAGCACATATAGGAACCAGCAAACTGAGGCATACTGGGTGTATCTAATCAGTGAGAGCAGATCTTTTTCATAGGTTTTAATATGAACAAGTCTTAAAATACTGTATGGCTTAAAATACTCTTTAATTTAAAGGCTTGCATCAGAAGTGTGAAAAAAAATGATTTTGTCAACTTTTTTGAGGAGCAGTTAGAGGCATAGGGTGATCAAAGGTTCAAACAACCCTGTTTTCATTAACTGGGCAAAATAGAACTGGTCCAAAATCATTCCACAGGTAGCTATGCATAGGACAGATCTCCAGTTTCTCACCTCTAAAAACCAGTTTATATTGCTTTTCTTGCTGGATTGGAAGTCTTCCTATAATATATTGCCATTTAGTTGGATATTACCATTATTGGAGAATTATTCAAAGGAGGAAAAAGGTTATTTTTTGCTTCTCTTTGAACTTGGGAAGTTTTTAATAAATAAAACCTTTTATACTTTTCTCAATAGTTTTAAAAAATTTGCATCATGTACATTAATTTAAAAACTGCTTCTCTAAGTGTATGAGAACATATTATGCTGTGTTGAATAACTGTATATCAGAAATGTTATAAAACACTTCATTATGATTCTTTCTTTATATTTTGGTTCCATATGAATGTATGGAAGAGTGTAATACCTTTTTTAAATAGTCAGGTGATACTTGTTGGATAGGATTTAAGCCTGCTGTTAAAAACATATAATAGCTCCTCTGTACATACTTAAATGACTGGTTAAACATTTATAGAACTCTTAAAAGCTAAATGTAAATGAATATATGACCCAGTACCAGCATCATACAAGAGTCTCCAAGGTTAAATTGATCTATAAAATATACCACAGTTTACTTATATTAATATGAGTATATTGAAGGAATTTATCTTTTTATGCTACTCTTCGCTCAGTAATGAGTGTCTTAATTGCCACAGTGAATTTGCTTTCTTACTTTTTTCTTACTATCTTGGTAAAGACCTGCCTTTTTTTCATTCATTGTTCCTCTTGTTGATACTCTTCCTTTTTTCCCTTTTCCTCCTGCAAGGATATTGTCAATACAATCATCAAGCACTGCTCTCCTCAGTTCTTTTCACTTGGTTTACCTGGTGCCACCATGCTCACTATGGATTTCATTGTAGCAGCAGGAAGAGTGGCTGCATCTTCTTTCCTCAATGTAAGTATTCATCAGTTCATTCTCATTTATGTGCAAGTGGAAACGGTTTGAGAGCAAGCTGAACAATATTTTTCCTTGACTAGGGTTTTAACTTGTCCTCAGAAGTCAATGTAATGGTTAGCAGATACAGATACTGTCAGTGGTTTATTCTAGAACACTACACATGCAGGGTCTCTACAGAAAATACATGAAGAATGCAAAAATTACTCTTGAAGCAGAGAATTTTCTTAGAGTTCTCTGAATTGTGACTGCCATTTATCTGTGTTTTAAAGTGTTTTAAAATAAATGTCCATTTTACACTCTACCTTAATTTTAAAAGTATATTTATTCCTCCATGTATCTGCTATGCAATGACTTTGATGATTAGGCTTGAGAACTCAAATCTGCTGGCGTTTGCACTATTTGGATGTATTTTTCATATTGCTACCCAGGCATCTTTGGCCTTATACAGTAATACTGATATGATTACCTCGGTGTTGTTGGCCTTGCATGACTACACTCTCAAAGTTCCCCAATACTCCCCTCCAATGATCTGTGAATTTTGACTGTTTCCCACATCATTCCCCCTTAAACCAACTGTGAAATCCAGCTTCCCTCAAGGGACTATCTGAAGCCTCTGTCAGCTTTTACACTGTTACCTGTCACATCCAGCAGTGCCTCATGTCATGTCCAGTAGTTTTTCATATCCTGTTTAATTAGCTGAACCTCAGACGAAACCTAGTTAGCAGCTCAGTCATTTGTCTGTAGTCCTAACAATTCCTCTGGTTCCTTTTGATAATCTTGGAATATGGGAGCATGGCTGTGCATGAGTAGCAAATCTGTGGGGCTCTAGTCTCGGTTTGCTCAGCTCTACATAATTTGCAGGAGAAAGAGAGAGCCATGTAGAGTTTCAGCCATTGTCCTCTCTTAAGATAGCTAGAAATGTCAGCTTCCTTATTGCAGTAAGAATATGTATTTCTCCCCACCTTTTTTTCTTTCAGGCACCAAGAGTAGAAGCCCAAGTACTTTTAGGATCTCTAGTCTGTTTTCCCAATTTATATCATGAACTACCAGCTCTTCACCCAAACGTTCCTGACATTGCTGTGTCTCAGTTTACAGATGTAAAGGTAACAATTTTAAGAATATTTGGATGGCATTCAGCTACCAAGTATATGTTTAATATTATGTTTTTCCAGGAAACACTAACTAAAATTCTAATATTCTAAAATTTTTCAGAAATAATTTCAAATAGATTATAAGGCTTGAGACTCCATAAAATCTTGTTAAGCTTTCTACTACTAAATATACTTTATAATTCTTATTAACTTAAGAATAAAGTGTTTTCATATGTTTGTAAAAGGAAATGTTGTGTTATCTCACTGATGTTACCTCACCTTTTCAAGTCTACTCTCATTAGGGCTATTTGCAGGTCTCACAGATTCAATGAGCTGAGGCGAGAAGCTTGAGAGGTTCAATATACATTATTTAAATTATTTGGAATTCACAACTGGTGAGGTCTGCCTGTGTTCTGACAAGCTTGAAAAACCTCTGTACATCAATATGTTCTTTTAGACAAGAAGCAAAAATTAATGGGGACTTTTCCCTCTCTGTCATAACACAGAGTTGGGTAGTGTGCAAAAAAAACTGAGCAGAGCTCAGTTCATATGTTCAATTGCTGGATGTGTGTCAGGTATGATTATTATGTCCAAGAAAGGCTTCCCGTAAGCTTCCAAACTGTTCTAATTTAGAGAGAGATGGTGGGTAGGAAGCTGCTTTATACCTTGCTCCCTTTTGGGGACTGATTTTGAGTTCCTTCTTTCACATTTCTATTGTATAGTGGCTGTTTACTTGAGCTGTATTGGGAGCAACCTACAGCTTTAGGGACATTTCCCTGCAATTGAGTCAAAATTCTTCTCGATGTCATTCCTAAGGCACTGTACTCACTTGTTCTACAGCTACTTCCAAAGACTTTGTGAATCAATGTAATTTTGAAAAAATGCTTGTGTAAACCTCAAAAGTAACAGATTTTTTTCTGTGATACTCAAGTTGTATTCACAGAAGCTAACTTTAGGGAGTCCTTTGTTGGTTGTTTTTTTTCCACTCTTGATATTTTATGGGAACGTATTGGTAAGAATTGGATAAATGGTTAATCAGCAGGAATTAGGACAGTGATCTGTGGGATATTCTTGAGGTCACACAATGACAAGCATCTGGGGCAGACTTGAAGTACTGGTAAGCAAACGATTCATCTGACCACAAACCTAGAGACCCAGCTAAACAACATGCTTCTGTGCTATAACAAAATTCTAATTTTTTGGAGCTTCATGTGATGGAGTTATTGGTAAATCAGTGAATATTTTCCTCTTTGTTTTAGGAACTCATAATTAAAACCGTGTTGAGTTCAGCAAGAGAGGAGCCATCTGGTCCTGCACGGTAAGTCATACAAAAAGAGCTTCTAAATCAATAGATTCTTTTCTTTATTGTACTGTTTTGAGGTGGATATATTAGAGAGCTTAACATGAAAGTTTATATGTATTTTATTAATGGTTTTCTTCACCACTATCAAAATTGTGGTCCAACATGTGAATTCAAAGTTGTTTGTAAATCGAGACATTACAAGAACAAACATCTTTTGTCAGACTGGTCACACCCAGTAGCCTTCCTCTCATAGTGGCTGATAGGAAAGGATGTAAATATGGGAAAGAGTAAAAGCTGTGTGCTTTCCCAGGTTACCCTGGTGTTCAGCTCAAGGATTTTCTGTACTAGAGAGATATTTTTTACTTTGATTAAGGACAAGATTATTTATGAGGGAGGCTATTATTTATTAGATCACATGATTTAATTGAAAAACAGAACTAATCCAAGCTACACGAGCCCTTCTTTACACTATGTAAAAGAAGTAGAAAATACTGACTTAAGCATTAAACTGAGAATAATTGCTGTGATCCTTCAACCTAAGCATCTTCATCAAATAGAGATCTTCAGAGAAGATAGTTACCAGCTCTCTTTTCTGTCTTTTAAATTGCTTAGGATTTTGTTCCTCCTTACCCATCCCCAGGGGGAATGTTAAAGTCCAGTTAGAGTCCTGCATATGGAACCAGAACAGGAATTTGTAATGCCTGCCAAGGAAGAGCACAATTGTGTGCCTTATATATTTGGGTAGAGTGTTTCTATATGCTCAGCTAATATACTGTCACTTAACAAATAAAAAATACTAGAACTACATACCTGAAAAATGTTACTGGAAAGATCAGTCCACTGAACCTGAAAACATTTTGCTGGAAAATCAAGAACCGTTTTCATCAGCCCACTTACCTGTTCTTCACTTGAGCTGGTAATATCTCTCAACACATGGGAAGGAGGTAATATTCTCAGATAATTTTCTTTTCTTTTTCCATGTTCTTTTACAAAACTGAATTCTGAAAAGCATAACACTCTCCATTTTGCTTTTGAAAAAGCTAGTTTAAATCCAGTTGGTTGAGAATGTTATTACTCATTCTGTGACACTGAAGCACACAGTATTAGCATCTTCAGTTCTGGCAGCGTGGCTGGGAAGAAGGACATATGCATGTCCCCATATCCTGTCTGGCTGTGAAGACGTATGTATAGGAGCAGAGCACACACGTGCATGCCCAACCTTTCAGAATGCTGAGTTATGCTGACCCCAAAATGCAAAGTTGGATCCACTGTGTGTAATAACATTAAATGAAGATTAAAAAGGAATAGCTTCCCAGTGTCTCTTTGGGTTACCTGTGTCCCTCTTCTTCTTTTAGGAGACAGAAGATTGTCTTCATGATGTTAGCACAGCTCCTGAAGCTTGACTGCCTTAATCCCCAGTGGCAGATTATCCACTGTCTTTTTTTGTAATAACTTCTCTGATACCATCTGCTTCACAGTAGTAAAAAGTTCATCTCAGTTGCTATCAGAGGTCATATTTAGGATCTTCATTATGATTTTGCCATGTCAGCTCAGCCACTAGTAGAGGCTTAATTGTCTTTGCAATTTCCTAGGAGAGAACTTAAAATTTCTTGACATTTCGGTACATAGCTTTGTATGTCTCTAGCAAGTCTGAGTGCTGTTACTGTTAGCCAAGCTATAAATCTCTATTCCTTATCTCTTCTACAAAGGCTCGATGTTTTATGTTTCATTACATATTTGACTCAGCTGAGGTTCAGAGAAGTCTCTTATCTGAAATATGTTCTACTCTCAGATCTCCATCTGTAAAGATTAATAACTATATTAATCAAATTCCTCTACTACTGCTGCCAGTCTGAAAAACAAGTGATAGGTTGATGAACTACGTTGGTGTTCATCTCTTTTGCTTGTGCTGTTAAGGTTGTGATTCTTTAATAACATCATTGTAGCCAAATAACAATACAGGCTACTCTGAAAAACAATGATAACTATACTGGTGCTCTTGGTAGAAACCTCACAGACTCCTGGATATTTTGCACATCAGTATGTCATCAGATGTGAAACAGATCTTAGTAGCATGAAAAAAACTTAAAATAGTAACATAGACTTAGAGCTGTCTTCTTCTATACACTAAAGTTTATTTTCTGAGTCAGCTTACACAAACTGTCTATATTATTGTTAAATCCATGCTATGTTCTTATTTTCTTTTGTTCAAAAAGGATTGAAACACACACTGTGGAAATACCAGAAGTGTAGAATGGGAAGGGACCAGCAGCACTTCTGTAAGCTCCCCCTCCTCCAAGGCTGGAGTGTGTTTAAAACATTCCTGGCAGTAGCTTGCCTAAATGGTCCCAGAAATTTTCTCAAAGAAGAAAGTTACAAAAATCTTAGACTGTTGCAATACCTATCTATTTTTTACGGTGAGATTGTTTTTATGACCAGTATATAGGAGAAATATTTTCAACTGGAAATTAAACTCTTCAGTGACTTCCTGCATGTGAGGTTTTTGTATAATTTCTTTCCTTAATTGTGATGCTCCTCAGTATGCCCTTCAACTTTTCCTCCATATGTAACATTTCCCAAAGCTTATTAATTTTTGACACTTGTTTCCTGGAGTCCCTCAAGCTTGTCTTTATTCTTAAATTGTATTAGTCAAAATGTAATGGAAGTGGTGTTGCAATTGAGATTTCAGCAACAGTGTACAAAACAGGGTGGTTTGATATCTTATTTACATTATCACATAGACTTCATTCCAAGATGCATTTTTGTGATTTGTTAGCAGTTTCATGATTCTGCGTAGCCTTAAAATCATTTTTCTACAGCACCAGCTTCATAGCCACTTCTGTTTCTGCTCTAGCATATGACTTTTCCTTCCTAGATGTAATGCTTTGCAGTTCCCATGATCAGCTTTCATCTTGTCGGTTTTGGGTTGCTCTCCAATTTTATTCAGAGGATTTTGAATTCTGAAGTTGTTTCCAAAATACTTGCAGCCTATGTTCTGGATGATAATAACTAATGATTCAGAGATTGCTTACGCTAGCTCCTTAACATTTCTGAACAAATTTCATCTATCTCTGCTGATTTGAACACATCTATCTACTTTTTACCTTTGCACTTATCTTCTATTTTGTGATTTTAAATGAAGAAACAACAACAAAAGTTGAAATACTTAATCACAATATGTACACTCTAGAATTCCTTTACCCCTCCTTTCTTCATCCTCATTTACTGTGAGTCTGAAGAAATGTAAGTATCTGTGAACGAATAACGTTCCCCTCTCTTGTCTCTGTGTCCCAGAAGCTTTAAACAAATATGAGCAAACTCTCATGTTGGGGAGGAGGAACGTCCCACATTTTTTCCTCTGTCTTAAGAAAATATATATTAATTTCCCATACATGGATTTCAGGCAGCATTTTGAATCTGAAAAGCACATGGAGTTGCAGGTGTTCTTGATGTCTTTTGAATTCTTCAGTTGCTCAGAAGGGTGCTTCCTCTGTCCCTTCCTGTGCCTCCACCAGGGTAGTTGGGATTTCTTTCTCATTTTTAAATAAGTTACAGCATTATAAAGGTTTTTGTGTAGTTCTTTTTGAGATACTAAAACCATATTTATTAGATTTTAACAAAACATATAATGAATCATAAAAATTGCACATTCTTGTAGCATGTTTCTCAACAACTTGTCCTCCAACATTATTTTGCAGATGTGTTGCTCTTTGCAGCCTTGGTATTTGGATCTGTGAGGAGCTAGTTCATGAATCACATCATCCTCAGATCAAGGAAGCATTGAATGTGATTTGTGTTTCTTTAAAGGTGAGAGACTAACAATTTTGCAATGTGTATTACCTTTACTTGTAAAGATACTTTACCTTTCAAAGTCATGATCACATTTAACATTCTTCACAGTCCCATTTTCAATCCCTACAAATAAATGAATTCAGTTTAATTGGTGGATCTCCCAGATCTTAGATCTTTACCCTTCTTTAAGTGTGGAGGAAATGACATGCTGGGAAATAAGATAGTGGATCCCTATCTTAATATATTTCACTAGCCACTTCACTCTAGCCTCCACCCTTTGGAGCATAATAGTTTGTCCATCATCCCAACTTTCATAAATAATCCTTGCAATTCAGGTTTCAGCAAAACCACTACTGGCTTTATCCAACTTTGTCCAGCATCCTGGACCCAAGCTTCCAGCAGAGTTTTCTGCATCTGCCTGTAACTAGATCTAGGAGTCTGTGGTGTATTCACCTTGGGTAAAGGCGAAACTTCCACCCAGCTGCTCACTCTCTCCCCCTCCTCAGCGGGACAGGAGGAGAGAACAGGATGAAAAATCTTGTGGATCAAGATGAAAACAGGGAAATTGCTTACCAGCTACTATAATGGGCAAAACAGATTTAACTTGGGGGAATGAATTTAATTTGTCAGTTAAAATAATTTGGACAGTAAGAAATAAAGACAAAATTTAAAAACGCCACCTTTCCCTGCCCTCCCCTTTTCCCAGGCTTAACTTCACTCCTTTGTTTCCAACTCTTCTGCCTCCTCCTGCCCCCTCCCAAGTAGTGCAGAGGGAATGGGGAATTATGGTCAGTCCATAACAGTTCTTCTCTGCCCCTTCTTCCTTCCTGTTCCAGTGTGAGTCCTTCCACTGGCTTCAGTCCTTCAGGATAAGCCTGCTCCAGAGTGGTCTGTCTGCGGACTACAGTTCCTTCAGGGAACACCCAATGTCCACTGAATGCAGTATGGGGTACTCCACAGCTGCAGTGTGGATATCTCCTCTGGCATGGCCTTTTCCATAGACTGCAGAGGAATCTTTGCTCCACCACCTGAAGCACCCCCTCCCCCTCCTCCTTTCCTGACATCTGCCTGCTGTTTCTTATTCCCTTTGTTAGTTCCTTCTCTGTCTGTATGGCGTTTTTACCTTTTCTTAAATATGTTTTCACGGAGGCACCACACACTTGGCACATGGGCTCAGCTGTGTCCTTTGGTGAGTCTGTTGCAGAGCTGGCTGGAGCCTGCTGTGTCTGGCATGCATGGGGCAGCCCCTAGCCTCTTCTCACAGAGAACGCCCTGTAGCTTCTCCATTACCAAAACCTCACCATGTACACCCAGTACAGATCCATACAAACACTCTGGAGTACAGAAGTGTCAGAGTCTTTTCTTCTTCAGCATTTGTCTCCTGTCTAGGTTAGCCGTGGATGCTGAGGGAAGTCACATTCCTCACTAATTGGCATCCTGGGTTCCACAGCTCTGATTAATCGTACTCATAAAGCCTCCATGGTACATTCTCCTGACACATTGCAAAAGGGAAAGGCCAGGGTAGAGAGGAAACTGGAAGGGATCCTAGTTTTGTGGGCCATCTGCCGTCATATGCAAAAGTCTGTCCCAAGCCAAGTTCCTGCTTTGTGCTCTTTGACTGCCAGACTGAGCAGAGCATCCAGTGGAAGAGTGGGACAGGGAAGAAAGTGGAAAGTGACAAATGCAAAGGCCAAGCATAAGTTTTCCATAAGTTTGCCCTCTTCTTGCTCCCACCAACCAAATCCCGTTGTCCCCATATCCTCACTACATTCTGTGCCTGTTTGTTTCCGAGTGTGAGAGCCATTGCATTATGCAGTATTGCTTCTCAGCCCTACCCAGATGTGTAGAGAGAGATGTAGAGTACTTATGCCACATGTGTGGAAGCACTGGAAAGTGATTGATTTCCTGTGGCAAAGCTCTCTTCTATGGTCATTCCTGGACATGTGATTCAGGCCAGTATCTGTAAGAAAAAATCTGCATCCAAAGACAGGTCAAGAGTTGGCATTGAAGTTTATATGAATAAACTACCTGTTAAAAGGGAGTAACGAGAATTCTAATTTTGGTGAAAAGTAAAGAGCACCTGTTTTTATGGCTATCATTAACAGTTATTTCCTGGTTTTTATGAAGCATGCTGTAACATTGGGTAATTGCACAGTTTTTCAGAAGGATTGAATTTTTCCTTTCTAATGGGTGTGTTGGGTTGGGCCCAGCTAGCAGCCAAATTCTTATCCAACCACTCGCTCACTTGCCCGCCCCCAGCAGAAGAGAGGAGAACACAGGAAGAACAGCAGTGGGTGCCTGGCCCCTTCCCACGAGGCCACCCATCAGCCCCCTGCTGCTGAAACCTTCCCAGCTCCAGCCAGTACAATGGTTCTGACACTTACTTGTAAGATAAAACTTTACAATCTCTGCCAGTCACTATGCAATTCTGTATAAACACCTTCATATTAAGTTCTTGAAATCTAGGATGATTTAGTATTTTAGTATTGGTTTGATTTTTGTCTTAAATGTAGCTGGTATGCACAGTGATTCACACCTGGAAATGCAGCTTGCTCAGACACAGCTAGTTCATTGTGGTGCAATGCCTATGCAATGCTTCCAAATAGAGAGATTTTCTGATACTGTCTGCCTTTCCTTTTGTGAATGACAGTTTTCACTATTCTGAAACTAGACTCACTGGATTTCAACTCTGGTCACAAGATTTTGTATTGATGGTAGTATATCAACAGTACATTCTTTTCATTATCTCTCTTAGAAAGCTTAGCTTTGTTTTTCTTTGAGTGTTTTTGTTTTCCTACTTTTTGCGAATATTTTTCCTATTTGTTCATATTTTATGGAATAATTAAAATATTATTAAAACCATTTTATTTTCTAGCATTTTGCAAACTTGCATGTTTGTAAACAATATCTTCAACTTTTCAAGTATTTCCCAGTTTATTTTCAGAACCTTTCCACATGCTCTTTGTTTACATCAAAATTCAATGAAAAGTCTAGTCTTTCCGTGTATACATGCTGACAAAAATCAGGGTGTACACTTGTTATACATGGCTTGTGTCAGATGTTGTGAACTAACTGTTGTTTCCTTTTCAGCAATGGGAATTTTAAAAGTATCTTAGCAAATCAGCTGAGCACATCCTGTGAAGCAGGATTTGAGTCTAGGTCTAAAATGGGTAGCTGCAGGGCTTTTAATATTAGACTCTGAATTGCAATTTCCTGTTTTGCAAAATCACATTCATCCTTTGCAGCTTCACTAATATTCTCTTCCAGGGTTTTCCCCTTGCTTTTTAATATCCCTTAACCCTAGTGCATTTTAGCAAGTTCCTGTGCAAGTTTGGTATTAGGCAAATGATGCTGCTTTTATCTATCTTATGCAATTTTTCAAAGTTTGAACTATTTCTAATCCTGGCATTCACTGTGATTTATCTTATTTTTCTTTGATGTATCTATTTAAGCAACTATTTGTATCTCATTTATATTAAATGTAAATTAGTTCTTGAATGACAAGACAAAGATCTTTATATTTTTACTTTGCTTTGCTTTGTGTTGGCAAAAGCATCCAGAGCGTGTTGGCTTTTCTCCTGTTTGGAGCAGTGGTATACATTCACCATAGAGTTTAATAATGAAATGAAAAGTTAATAAATATATTATGGGAGAAACAAATTAGCTCTAATTTGTTACCTAAGCAATCTCCTGGCTTCCAAGTAGCTGGAGATTTTAACTCCCAGAATGGGTTATTTTCGTATTTTCAGGAGAAATTCATGGATAGGCAGCTATAGTCCAACTTACTGTGAAGTACAATTGAGCAAATAACATTAAATAGCAATGTTAGCAACAATTACATACCTGTTGCTGAAATACAGAAGCATATTCAGAACTGCAGTCCAGCAGCTCACTAACTAGCACTTCTCCCAGTAGTGTGGTGATGCTGCCATGTCTGTGTTAACCTCTGCTGATCCTAACCAACCATCCAGACTTCTGCATCTCATGATATATTATGCTCCTTTCATAAATGCTGCAGATACATCACAACATTGCGTTGTAAAGGCTTAGTTGAATGAGTGCTAAACTCATTCAGATTATTTGTAAGTATGGACAAGATTAAACTACTAATGTAATATCCAGAAAGCAGTGGACCTTGCAAAGATGAAAAGTAAGCTTCCAAGAAGAACCCTGAGAGTTAAGTACCAGGCAGTGTGCCAGTTCATTGACAGCCTTTTTTTTTCTCCACTGAGTGACTTCTAAGAATCCAGTTACACTACTAAATATAAAATCATATAAAAGCAGTCAATTCTTACACTTTGTAACATACAGTGTTTTCCAGAGGTAGAGAACGGTGAGTGAAATGTTTGTAGCATCGCACAGCTGCCTTCATGCCACATCTGAAGGCTCTTGGAAAAGAAGTCAGAACAAAGCAGCTGACTTGAAATAATTGAATTGTTTTGATATCCTGCATAAACTCAGTGTTGCTGCTTGAGTTCAGGAAAATGTATTTAAAAAAAAAAAAAAAAGAAGAAGAAGAAGAAAAAGAACATGCTTCCTGTTTTTAAGTAGTGAAGGGCTCACTATTCAAAGACTCTGAAAAGTCTCCAGGCCTTTTTCTCAGGTAATTTTTTCTTTAATTCAATGATTTAGATACTCCATATTAAGCTACCCTGATTTGTCCCCCCCCTCTATCCTCCACAATGACTTTGGGATTTTCCTGCAATCTTGCAAGGATGTTTCCAGCAATCTGGATTTGATCTCAAGTTCTGTAATCAAATTGTTATGCTTTCAGTTTTATTTAATTTTTTTTGGTTGTCACTTGAATGTGAACATTAGAATCTGTACCCTGCTTACTGTGCTCTTACAGTGTATTTTCACAGCATGGAGAGAGGCTGTCTCATGAGGGTTAAAAAAATAATGGTGTTCTTCTCATAAGCTTTGGGAAGACTTACAGATGTAAGATGTCTGCTATGTTTTAGTTAAAAGCCAACAACAGCGTGAAACTGTGTCCACTGAGAAACAGTCAGAAAAAGAATTAATTACCCCGTGTACTCTGGTTTCCCTCTCTGTGGCTGACTTACAAGAGCCATTCATAGTTATTCTATATGTCTACATAGACACCACAAATAAAAAATATTAAAGCTTCGTACTCTGTACTTTTGCTGATGCTCGTACCTTTCATTTTCAAGACCTTAAATGCAAAAAATAATGGCTTTGCTTTGATAAGAAGCTGGCCCAGGACAGAGTTTTCTTCCAGTGTATTTTCCACCTTAAATTTTTTGCCATTTCAAAATTAAGCATTCTGAAATGCTTAATTTTCTGCTTATGCTTTGTTGCCTGGGCATTGCAGCTTTCATGAGGTGTTTTGCTTTTGGTTTTGGTTTTTTTTAAGGTTTGTGAGATATACACTTCCCTGAAAGGTTAATAAAACCGGACTGATTAGGACAGCAGTCTAGGAAGCCAAGAAATTAAGCCTAAGTATTTTTGCAACATAATTACCCTTTTCAGAGTTCAAATCTAGATGCTTAGCCACCTTGCAGCACACACCTGTGACAGCTTCACTGCAAAGTGACTTTGAAACATGTAAATTACTTTCTTATTCTTTTAATAATGCAGGAATTCTCATGTCACTCATCTTTAGTGGAGAAATAGAAAAGAATTTTTCATGATTAAAGCATGAATTACCTAATTGTTTTCTGAGTGATTTGGGATTCATCATTAATATAGTTTGGAATATTTGTTTTTGGTAAAGATAGAGTATTCTCTTGAATAAGAGTATATCTGAAATCCTTCCCTTGGGGTTATTGCATATATAAATTTTTTTCTGTGTAGTTTATGCTGTTCTTTGAAATCTATCCTTTTGCTGTGCTAATAACCATTTTGCTCAGATTTGTAGAATTTTCATGTCCTAGATGAATAAAATTCACTTGTAAAATTTATTTTGTGCTTGTTGTTTGGTGCACAGCTTAGTGTTTTAAGGCAAGTGCAATGAAGGAAGAAGCCTCAATTACATGCCCTTGTGCATTAACAATTTAGGGAAACATATCCCTGTCTCTTAATTTCTTTGTTTTCCCTCTCAGGAGTGTAGGGCAGTGTGTGCATCCACTCCCAAGGCTGGGGACTAATTGTGTAAATGCATTCACTTTTACCTCGACCAACACAGTAACTTAAACATTTTAGTAATTGTTGAAGGCAGGCTCCAGTGCAGCAATGTTCTCCTGCCTTTAAGAGATAACAGAGAAAAGAGGAATTGAGCAAAGAAGCCAAGGAGCATTTGTTTCCATTCAGACAAGTGCTGTACACAGCAGTCACTAAAAAACAGAACTGTCAGTCTCCTCGTAAGTACAATGTCTTGCATTTTGGTTACACAGATGTTCACCTGCCCTGGTGCTCAACAAAGACCTCTGGTTTCAGAATTGCATCCTTGTTTTTTTGCAGTGATGCATTTAATATGAATAATCATTAAGGTAACAAGAAATTAATTGATTTTCCTGGCTTCATGATACTGTACTAAGCAGCCTGAAGTCAGTTAGGAGACTCCTCTCCCCTTTCCATCATTGCATTCAACTCCCTGATTGTCTGTTCCAAACCTTTGATGTTAGCTGCTAACATTTGGTTATGACTATAAAATAATTCCTTTTAAATTTTGTAAAATTTAATTGTTTCTCTGATAAATAGGTACATAAGGAACTATAGGTGTAAAACCGTCACTGAAATTCCTGACCTTACCACCTAATGTACCCTTGTGTGAAATCATGTAGTTATTGTTACTGTGCTGTGTTCTCTTTTCTAGTTTCCAAATAAAACAGTAGCACAAGTTGCCTGCAGTATGCTGAGCATGCTGATACATTATGTACATAGGCTTCAAATGTATCAGACTGATTCACCTTTAAGAATTATTCAAGTAAGTAATTTTTAAAAATTTGATTTTTAAAATTCTTTTAAATGCAACAGTAAAATGTGTTTCCCTGAAATTAAAATACCAGAATATTAACAAGTATGTTTCACAAAACTTTAATGAATGCAAACATAATCTTACTGAACATTAACAGTAGGGTTTCACATCATACTTACTTGCTTACTCCAATATTAACGTGTAAAATAGCTGTATCATGCTTATTTTTTCTTGGATACAACTACGTTATCATTTATGTGATAATGTTGCTAATAAAGTCCAATTTTTAAAAAATATTTAATATCTTCAAATATGTTTAAGTTTAGTGAGAAAGCAATTACTTTTGTGATACGAATCTGTAGCTGTAGTTTGCATATCTGTATGCAAAATGCTTTGCATTAAAGTCTTTCGGTATAAAGCAAAAATAATTATTTTGAACATGCTTTAAATAACAAGGAAGCAGACTACAGCCTCTGAGTCTGAACCACAGAGAAAAGATAGAGGTCTTCCAGGTAACTGGAAAGAGAATTGTGTGGAAGCTTATTAAGAAGTATAACAAGCATTTCTCTGCTTCTCTGCAGTCATACTGTTGATTTAAGGAGAGGCAGTGTGTTTACAAATTATAGTAGTTCTAAGAAATAATGGAACTCAAATAGCCCCATACACAAACCCACATCAGGCTCCTTCCTGCACCCTACAAGTGCGTTGAATCAAGTTCTCTTCCTGCCTGAATATTTGGAGTAGCTGTGTAATTTCATTGTCCATAATTCACCTACGTCAGTCATGCAGAATATATTCCTTCAGTGTCTTCTGTGAAATTAAATTAAAAGTATTTTATTTGGAAAAATAATGTGACAAGGAATACTGTAATTTGTCTCAAAATAACTTTAATAAAATTTAACCATTAATCTACTATGTGTCACATTTACCTGCTTAAAATTATTTTAAACTTAAATATTGTATTTTTAAAGAATCTATGCTTTATTTTCCCCAGATTCTGATAGCAACTATTACCCATCTGCTACCCAGTACAGAAGCTTCCTCTTATGAACAGGACAAAAGGGTAATCATTTTTCATTTCTTTTTAATGTGTCAATTTAATTGCAAAGGTGTTTGCAAATTGTTACAAAATTAAAGCTGTGCCTCAAAGTAGGGATTCGGCTCTTTAAGTATAATACAGTACAGTCTTCTCAGAATTCTAGCAATATTCTTTTTGCAAGTGAATTTTAGACCTTTTCTTAGGAAAATACGCATTTAAAATTAATTGAGATTGATTGTTTTCAATAGTTCAAGTGTTTTTCCTTGTCTTCGGTGAACTTACAAGCACAGAAAGTAGTATAGACTTTTTAAACTTGTCTTATGGTGAAAATATATCGTCAACTTGTAGAGAATACCTTTCAAAATACTTGTAAGATTACAGGGGTTTTTACTTTCTATTTTAAGTACATTCTTGAGCAAGATAGCCTGGAATCTTCAGGTGAATTTGATTGTTGTCATCCTTCAAAATGATTGCTATCTTTTCGTATTTTCAGTGGGCCTGAGTCCCTTAACTAAGATGGACTCTTTCACAGAATCACAGA